>CAHIKZ030004970.1:530000-577500 GCA_903632075.3 Acanthosepion pharaonis | reverse complement strand
AATAATTCGGTTTAGGGCACCTCGGCATGGTGTAATGGTTAGCAAGCTTGTCTGGCTAGAACAATTACGACTGAGTAGGGGTTTTTTTTAAGCATTCCACCCCAAGCAAGGCGGGAAGCCACTAGCAAGCAAAGGGTTACAGAACGTTGGAGCTAGAGCAAATAGGAGTGATAGAGGAAAGGATGAAGAGAAGGATAGTGGATAGATCAAGGCATCTGGAGACGTTGATTGACATTACATTTGAATAGCTTGAGTTCGATCCTCACTAGGTGCTCCATACTTTCAGCCTGGTGCCATATCTAAGCAGCGCTTAGAAAATCACTATAATAATTTGGCTATGTTACTTGTAAGTGTAGCATATACCCTTCATGTCCATCTATATACGTATATATAAATTATATAGATTTAGCCCTGGTTACAAAAATGTTGAATGAGCAGTTTTAAATAGGGCCTCCCTTCCCCTATCTGGTTTGGACCTGTGACCAAATTGGCAGGGTAGGTTCACATTCAGTATCCTAGCGATTGATATTTTTCAACGCCAGTTTTTGCGTTAAAAACTGTTTTCCGAATTGTCACTTAGGCGTACACAATTGTTTTTTTTTATAATATAATTTGTTTTCCAATTTACAAACCATTAATCTCTAACATTAAGCTGAACTGTTTATCTAGTAAAATCAATACTAATTGATTGTCTTTTAATTAAGAAAAACTGAATTTTCATTTGAATTAGAAACAAATTATTGACCTTCCTCGGCTGCCTGTTGCGTTCTATGATGTTGAACATGCAAGGAGGGAAGAGACGGACACGTTAATCTTTGGAGAATAAGATCGAAACAAGAGAGAGGGAGAGAGAGAGAAAGAGAGAGGGAGAGAGAGAGAAAGAGAGAGAGAGAGGGGAAGAGAGAGAGGAAGAGAGAGAGTAAGCAGGGATGACTGAAGAGACTGTAAGAACGTGACTGATAATCTGTTCGGAAGACACAATAAACAAAGTATCGACATTAGAAGCGTGTGGCTGTCATTAATTAAGAAGCAGCCGACAATTCATTTAGGACTCTACAGACGTAGTTGCGCGTGTTGCGTACAAAAAGAAATCGGGGGATTAGCGCGGAGTTTGTGTAAAATTTTAGGAACACAAAAACATAAAAACCCAGATGTGACGTGCCGGTCAGGGATGAGCATGCAGTCATGACATACAGTTCGTCAACATTCTAGAACAGAACTGATAATTGAGACAAGCCAGAGAGTAACCGTCCGACATGTTAAAAAAAAACAAAACGATGTCGTGCCAAGTAATTGCTATGAAATAAATGCTAAAATGAAGTTTTGATCTTTCTTATAATACCGAAGCTGTTCACATAACTGGGAAGTGTCCATTGAAGAGAAATTTTAGAACTTGCCAGTTTTTGCTATTGGTACCGAAACTGATTTCATTTATTATACCTTGCAGTTGAAGTGCTCATTAAAGACCAATTGTATAACTTTTTAGTTCTTATATATGCTACTGAAACTGTTTTCATTTACTATGCCTTGCAGGCGAAATTCCCATTAAAGATCAATTTTCAGTTCTTCCTTATGGGACCGAAACTGTTTTCATTCACGATACGTGACGGTGAAATTTTACAAATCTTCAGTTTTCTCCTTTATGACGTTGCAACTGTTCAAATTTTAAGATTTTTCAATTCTTTTTTGGGAATGCCATAGTTGCTTCTCATTTTCTCTATTTGGAAAATCTTGTGACCATGTGAGAGAAGTTTCAGGACGTTTGTCGATTCTTCTTCCTTACAATGCCGAAGCTTCTCATTTCTCTAACGGTCACGTCATGTATTCATCGGAGTTTAGAACAATATCCAAGTTCTTACTTTTTCATACAGAAATGCATATCCTCTTAAATGATGAATATTTATCTGTCTGTGTGCCAGTGATTGAACAGATTCGTTATTGTCCACCAACCTATATCCCACTGTTTTTATAAATTATTTTGTTCGCCTCTACCGAAATGTTATGATATACAAGCGAATGATACAATGGCTAAGGTTTGATTTGATTTGTTTGTTTAACGGCATATTTAATGCCGAAAATGTCATTTTCTTGGGAGCTTTGAAGTAATAAAAATATATGTTATTCTGTTTTCACATTTGAATGCATGGTAGATGATACTCTGCTTTTGTGCATATACATGTTTGTGTGGACATAATTAATGGGAGCGGTGCCATGTGTGTTTTATGTTGTAGTTTTGTTGAAGTTATATTTTGGAATAATTTGATTCCTGTAAGAAATTGTAGGATATTATATCAATTAATGCCATGAAAGAGTTCTTTCATGCTGTCTGTTTGTTTAGTTGGTTGATTGATTTTGTTTAGCGGCATGTTAACCCATATTATGCCGAAATTTAAATGTTTTGAACACAATTTTATGGCTTCAACTAAATATATTTTGAACGCAATTGTATGCCTCCAACTACAGATAAAATGGTCATAAAATTTAATTTCTGGTCATTTTGCTTTAAAAATATATTGTTGGTCATTTTACTATAAATAAGTACTGTTGGTAATTTGTTTTAGATAAAAATATATTTTTATACTTTCGTAGTGTTTTTTTTTTTCGGGGGTGGGGTCACTATTTTCGCATAGTTGGGACCCTAACAGGTGTTACCACCCTAGATCATGGTGTACCTTGGAACAACAGCAATTAAGAGGTGGTTCCACGCTTTTCAAAACCTCCAATCTCCCGATCAGAGGTCTTGCTACCAAATGTAATTTATCGTCATACCCAGGACTTCACTGGCCGAGACGAGGAAACTGTGGTCCTTATGAAATAAATTTATAATAGCAACAACATCTAGTCACATGATTTCAATCAGAGATGTAATAAGATTTAAACATCAATTCCAGCCTATCAATTCTTCAGATTCCTTCTTCACGTACAAGTCAAAGTAGAAATTGTTTTATAGTCATTCATCTCTTATCTTCTTATGTCGATTTCCATTAGTCTGTCGGAGACAAATTTGGAAAGAACGATTTCTTTGAACTTGAAAGGACCATTTCGGTCCTCCTCGAAAAGAGGGTTCAAACTCAACAGTCGATGACTTGTAACATCAGACACAATTATTTATAAGATCAAATCATATATAATACTCGATTAAATGTCATCTTCAGCGACCGACTCTCAATGTCAAATCCCTTCCTTGTTATTTCAATATATATCATAATTATTTGCAAATGATAATTATCACTAACAGCTTACGGCCATATCACGTTGAAACACCGGTTCCGGTACGATCACCGAAGTTAAGCAACGTCGAGCTTGATCAGTACCTAGATGGGTGACTGCTTGAGAATATCAGAAACTGTAAGCTTGGATGTGCGGTTGGTGTAATGGATAATGGTTTGGAATTGTTAATCGGAGAGCCGTGTTCTAATTCCAGTTGAATTCGTTATATTCACTTACGCGCAAATAACCTTAGGAAAGATATTGTAGTCGATCTAAGAAGTTGCGTGAATATTTAAGATTGTGCTGCAAATAAAATATGCAATATCCACAAACATAAATTATAAGAAATGACCAAATGGTAATGATATTCAATCACGACAAAATTACATGTTTGAAACAACAGATTAAATTTTATATACACAATTTACAATTTCTTGTTTGTAATGATGTCTGCAAAGGTATATTTTAGAGAAAAAGTTTTTTTCTGTTTCGGAAATGTTCAATGTCTAAAAAGCTGTCTGCCTTTGATTAAAAAGGTTGAATTTAACTTAGACAAAAGATTTTTTATGAAAGATATTGAGTGAAAAAGTTTGTTGCGTAAATTTTTCTAATCTCTCATAAAGGAAGTTTTTTCTTTGGTGGCACATAATTCCCATGTGTATCTTTCGCGTGTGTGAGTCTCAAATGCGACGAAAATTCGTTTACTATTTCTATTTATAGTTTTCTTAACAACGAAGTCGGCTCCAATGGGGCTGTTGCGAATTTTTCTGAGAAATGAGTGGGCGAATGTTGTATTTTTTATTTTTTAGCCAATAGAATTTCTTGAAACATTTAAATTAGGAATGAATTCGAGAAAGATTTTTTTACGTCGGTTGAGCCTATTTTTGCACAAATTTTGACTGTTTTGTTATGGAAATTTCTCGAAGCTTATTTTTTATTTAACAACCAATGAAATTCAGAAAATGTTTGAAATTGAAATGAGTGTTACTAAAGTATGAATTCACATTTCTCCCACCCCACCCCAGATAAGACTTAATTAGTAAGACTTGTAATACTAAATCCTTATCATCTTAAAAAATCTTACAATCTAAAACTATTTTCTGGCTTTAAATAACCTGAAAAGGGTTGATAAGCCATAGAAAACTAATCAATCAATCAATCTGATTATCACTAACCTTATTTATTTTTGTAATTATTATCAGTGCCATTATGGTTGAGGGAGAATTTGTAACAGATCAAGGATTCGCTGATGCTTATTTTTATTTACTCATTACGAAAATACCAGAAAACGATTTTGTAACAGGCGTGGAGTTATCTCCCTTGAACGGAAATTTGTTTTTGTCAACTTATACTTAATTATAAACTTCTCAAAAACCAGCGACACGGCTGAACTGTGTTCTAAAAAGTGCAACTCTTTTATTTTCGATATTAGAGCATTTTAACAATATTGCATTAACACCAACTTTGCAGAAACATACAGAAATCCTAGCATTAAAATAGAGTTAAAAAAAAATCTTTATAAATGTTTTTCTCGTGACGCAAACCAACAGAAATTTCACGAGTCTATGTAACAAATCCGTAAAACAAACGTCTTTGGAAATATTTCCGAATTTGAAAAATTTAATAATACGTTTGTTCTAATCGCATGCAAATAAAATGTTGTTATTTATTTTCTTGAAAATAACTGAATTCCGCATAATCTACAACTGTTCCCTTGCCGATTTAAAACCTATCAATTCTTTAAACCGTTAATAATAGAAAGAGCGGGAGAGTTCTTGGGGCTTCGAATATCTGATTAAACGGAACGCGTGACGGTCATTAGATTGTCATTGTAAATTGAAATCTTAATAAAAAAAAAAGTAGTGTTTTAAAATTTCTCTCTCAAAAGCGGTGTTTCAAGTTTTTTCTTACCAATTTGTCACTTTCCATGGTCTACATGGTTTTTAATTTTTCTGATACAAACTAAATTGGTGAAAATTATTAGATTTACTGATTTTAAAGAAAGCTGATGAGGCACAAAATTAACAAAATTTTTCAGATATTAGGAATCGGTAAAATAGAGGTGTCTGGAGATATTTAACCTTTTAGTGTCCAGACATGGCTGCAAAATTTGACGTTAATCAGTATAAATTGATGAGTCATTAATTGTATTCTAACACGAGGCTTAAGCGAATGCATTTTAGTCTTTATTGATAAAAATAACATAATCAAAATTAATGCTTGTCTGGTATTAAAAAACGTCTTCAAATATGTTCCCCTAGGGAATAAATGGAGAAAAAAAGATGAAGAATTTAATTCCAATCAAATGCAAGTGAAATAAAAATGGCGAGGGGTCAGATTGAAATAGTAGAAAATAAATTAAACCTAATCTAAAACTGATTCATCGTTAAATCTATCAATTCTTTGATAATAGGAAGTTTATAGAAAAGAAACGCTATTTGCAACACAATTACATACCTACATACATACCATATAAAAACATTCTCGAACTTTATTTTTTACCCAATAACAGATAATATTTACAAACATACAAAAACGATTCCACAATACAACACACACCGTTTAAATCAAAGTGTCTATTGGTTAGAAACTATGTGAAATATTTGACAAATTAGAGAAATCTAACATCTTATTTTTCTCGGGCCCTACTTTCGGGAAAAATCTTGTAAAAAAAAAACAACAGATTTCAACTTTCAGAAGCAGAGACGCGACTGTCTCCAAGCTGTCTAAACACAAGAGAAAACGCGGCTACATAGCTTTTTCTTTACCCCGTGCTGAAAGAAACGTGTGTCGTTGACTTCAAATGAATCATCACCACCAACAACAGTAGGAACGGTCAGTGAATCTTCGCTGACTATCAAACTCTTTTCTCAGTCATAGCTTTGACTGTGGACCAACTACAAAAATTATTTTCTCAACCACAGCTTAGATTGTGGATCCATTACTCAAAAGTCATTTCTCAACTACAGTATTTTTTACTGTTGACCAGCTACTAAAATTTTATTTTTTTTTACTGTTGACCATCTACTAAAAGTTTATTTTATTTTACTCTTGACCATCTACTAAAAGTTTTTTTTTTTTTTACTGTTGACCAGCTACTAAAAGTTTTTTTTCAAAAACAAATGTTTTTTTCTGTGGACCAACTACCCAAACGCTTCGACTCATCTAAAGATTATTTTTACTCTTTATTGACTCTTTTCAATTCGTTTACATATCTATCTCTATTTCTGAGATGAGGTATTGTAACCATTTACACTATTGACATTGTTCGGCGTGTTTTCCTCATATTTATTGCCACATTCACGACGTTTCGGCCGCTGTACGCTCCTGCCATTTTCAGGTGATATTTGTTGGAATCTTGAACCGAACCCTTTATTTAGTCCACATGATTAGATTGTTCTAATTCCACGTGTCATACCTCTGGATATCTCAGTTTTAGTTAATTCCTCTTGATAACTCAACTCTCCAAGTTTCTGTTCTCTATGTTCTCCAGGGATTGAACTCTTTGGATCAAAATCACTTTTGGGATCAATCGACCAATGGCTTCGGTTCGAAATTCCAACAAATATCACCTGAAGAAGACCGGAGCGTACAAGAGCCGAAACATCGTGAGTGTGGCAATAAAGAGGAGGACAACAGTTTGAACAATGTAAATAGTGTAAATCGTTTACATATGTTTGTAAATTCAAATATTATATTTGACAGGTATACCTATGTTTTCTTTATTTTATTGTTGTGTGGAATTCAAAAGTCCGAATTTTTAATATAAAAAATCATGAATTACAGAATTTCATACAAGCTGATTGATCAGACCCCTACTTTCTGTCTAAGTCGGTATGTAACTATTTTGAACTTCATTTTGTCGAGCTTATTCTAAAAATCAGCATAGGCTCTTTTTGATTGTTTTTTTTTTTTTTTTTTTTTTGAAATCATTAAAATGATCCGTATAACAATGACATAATATTCTAATACAAAATGTTTTCAGAAGTTAAACTACAATTTTCAAAAATATCTAATTATACAAAAATGAGCGTATTTTAAGTTTGGACCTTTTCAATTTTTTTTTTTTTTGTTTTCATAAAAGATACCCTTACGCTCTTGTAGCATCATCACACTGACGATTTCAAATGATGCTTATTGTCGTGGATAAAAAAAGGGGTCAAATTTGTCTACTACAAATTACATCTTTAAATCATCTTTGAAATATCCAAAAACTGGTAAGACGTAATTTACTTTACTTTAATATCTGGAAACTATGAATTGCCACATTTGTCTTTGGGAAAGATGATGGAGTGTTTTCGTATTGCCTTCAGCACAACTTTCGATATTTTCGATATTTTGTTATCCTTCTCTTAAATTGGTTACCACCCAAGTTTAGCGAGTCCCAGTCTTTAGCTGGGAGGGAAGGAGAAATGACGAAGATACATATTTTCCAAAGCGAATGTAGACTGTTTGAGCTGGGATTTGAACTCGGTTCACAAATTTCATGTTTCAGGTGAGAATCATTTGAGCTGGTACTGGAAGCTAATTGTTCAATTTTTCCATTTCTGCCTCATTTTGGTTTTTACCGAACAAAACTAAATGTCGAAAATTAACTTATAACGAGGGAATCGGCAAAATCTTTTGGATGTGAGAGAAATTCAGAGGTATTTTTGTCTTAATTGTGGTTCTATATAAAAACAAAGCAAACAATGAACATTAATAAATTTACACTATGTTTTTAATCACTTACTTTAAATCATATTAAATAATTTCTGTTATAAATAATCATAAAACCCAATTCTTTTAACGAGAATTTTAATGATAAAGAACCAACTAGCATGATGAAATCATTTTCCTTAATAGGTTAAGTCAAACCGTAGTTCAAAATTTGTGTTTCCCTATTGTCAAAATTAACTGTAAATTTTAATTAGTTAAGACTTACCTGTATGTAGATTTTCTATCTTCCCCACTTTAAGAATATATCCTAACATAAATATATCAAATAATGCTGAAATTGAAATTTTAAAAAAGAATATCCTTAATCTCTGGGAAACATTTTCAAATGTCAGTTCACCGTCCCCAGCCCCTGTGTACTCATCATTTGGTGTGTTGGTCGATTCCATCTAATTGTAGATTTGTTAGAAGAGTATCAATGATACATTAACAAAAGACATTTTGGCTTTATTTTAAACATAATAAGATTAATAGAAAAATACTATAAAAATGGATGCGACTTTGGCTTGTTATATGCAAGGAAAAATATCTAGACCTTACAAGTTTTTATTTTGAAATGATATCTACAAAATAATTCATGGTGTTAGATTTTTTCCCGCTGTAGGTTGCCATTTCTTTCTGCGGTAGACTAGTTGACATCTAATGCTGTCCTGCTATTTACCCATAGCTGGGAATATTATTCCAAGTTAAAATTTGTACGGTGTAGACATTTTAGCCGATGTACATGCTGTTTATCGCTAGAATATAAATTAAAAAATTGTTAATACTTTAATTACATTTTCTTTATGTTATATTATAATACGTTTTACTATGTAGATATTTCAAAATATGATTGTACAGTGTAGATATTTCTTTCTTATAGATAACAAGCCAAAGTAGAACCACAAAATGATTATTTCAGGATCATAGCTTATGGTCATCGAGCCGGATGAAATACCACGTCGAACTGGATTTGACTCGAAGGTCGGAGTTTATCGGAAAACACAAACCGACAAATAACAAAGAACCAAATGATTTCAGTTGCTTTTATATGAAAAGAAATTTGTTATTTTAATTGGATGAAAATATTGGTGTATATTACGACGATAAATATTTGTGTTCCGTTGCCTTTTTTTGTTATTTTAGTGTTGTTGTCATAGCTTCCGACTTCTTTTCTTAATGCTACGTCTCTCCAAAACGTAAGCGATCACCACTCCCCACAGGTTCCTTTTCATATCTGCGAATTGCCAAGCATTCTTGAGAAAGATTATGGAAAGCTTTCCCATTGCTTTCTCTACGCTGTAGTATTCAAAATTCTCTTTATCTTAGACTCGTTGCTCTACCCAAAGCTAGAGAATCCAGTCTACCCTACTATTTCATCCATAACTAGAGGGAACTGGCTTCATGCCTTTCGCAACAACATTAGTGTGAACGTGAATGGTTTACCGATTTCATTTTCTGTGTAGATAATAGCTGCACATTTACTTTCCTGTTGCCGTAACTAAAACAAAATACTTATTCTATATATATATATATATATATGTGTGTGTGTGTGTGTGTGTGTGTGCTCGGAGAAAAGAGTTTTGGACATGAAATTTTGAAACGGCCAATGAGAAAGCAGGACATGATCCCAATCCCAGATATTCTTCAGTCTGAACATGGAGCATCTATGGTAGAGTTTCCTCGTCCAAAGCAGAGCTTACTAATCATCTGGATGTGTGAGTGGTGTAAATCGGCGAGCAGTGTTCCAATTCCAGTCGGGTTCGTTACATTCGCATACGCGCAAATATTCTTGAGAAAGGTATGGATCCATCTCTTCTATTCCCAGCCATGAGTTAAATAGAAAAGATTTTATCTGGAAAAATCATTGTTAATCTCAAATATAGTTAATGCAATATTCAGGCGCAAATATTCTTACAATCTAAAATATGTTTCGGTTTTAGATAACCCACAATAGGTTGATAAACCGAAAAAAAAAAAGAAACCACTCAATCAATACTAGTTATCTAAGAGTTCATGACGGTAAGCAATCCCAAGCAGACTACGTTGACAACCAACCACAATGACCTACAAGAAATTCATGTCAGTTTTGTGGCAAAGTACGTGGGTCAGTAGAAGGTCTGAAGAGGCACAAGAGAGTGTACAAGTCGTAGATAAACTCTTAAGATCATTCACGTCTTTCGTTTACCATACCTGCAGGAAAGCTTGCAGAAGCCAATTAAACAGCTCGCGGCTGTTTAATCCCAAACTGAAGAGATGGCCTTATTATCCTAAGATGTTTCAATCACTATATACTACCAAAACAGTGTTACCTCCCCTGTTTGGCGGCTGATGAGGAGCAGGGTATCGCGCGTGTTTTCACATGTTGTATGTAGAAAATTATATATATATATGTGTGTGTGTGTTTGTGTGCGTGTTTGTGTGTGTGTATGTGTTTGAGAGTGAATAACAGTTAAGGTAAAAGTAACAGTAAATGCCAAGATGGAAACGCTTATTAGTAACCCCCCGTTTCGGTTATTTCTCTGAAGATGTTCTTTCTCGGAATGAAAAATGTAAAATGAAAATATTTTAATACAAACGTGAGATATTTTCTGGGAAAACTTAATTGTAAATTCAAACCCAAACCGGATCGTCATTTGTTTAAGTCATAAACAAGGGCAGATAAGTCTGTTATAGCTGTGCTTTGTCAGAGGCATGTTAAATTCACATGATTTTTCTCATCGGTAACAATTTAGTATGATTCCAATATGACTACCGGAAATCAAAATTCATTTGTATAACAAGGTTCGACTGGATCAAAGTTTCTCCATCTTGTCATATATTAAGACACACATATCTCATTTTTGTTTATAATCTGTCTAAGTAAGTCTATCTATCTATCTATCTATCTATCTATCTATCTATCTATCTATGTCTATTATCTCTCTCTATCTATAACTGTTTGCTCACATCTATCTATCTATCTATCTTTGTTTATTATCTCTATCTATAACTGTTTGCTCACATCTATCTATCTATCTTTGTTTATTATCTCTCTCTATCTATAACTGTTTGCTCACATCTATCTATCTATCTTTGTTTATTATCTCTATCTATAACTGTTTGCTCACATCTATCTATCTATCTATCTATCTTTGTTTATTATCTCTCTCTATCTATAACTGTTTGCTCACATCTATATATCTATCTATCTATCTATCTATAAGTCTTGTCAGATCTAAGTTTTTCAGATCTACCTATCTATACATATATTTATAAGTCTTTTCAAATCTCTCTATATTTACAGATCTATCTATTTTAAGATATTTTTATGCTTATATATTATTTTTTAAAAGATACAAATATTTAAGTAAATGCTCTGTTTATAATAAACAGTATTAACAACATTTACCGTCTTGAATGTCCGAGAAATTGTCATAGAAAATATGCGTCCTCCAACAGGAATCGAACCTGTATATATGTATAAACATAAAAATGTCTTAAAATAATTGTCGAACTTTGTCCATTTCATAATGTGTGACGCCGTTTGTTTACATTTGGATACGCATCGAGCAGATATGAATGTACGTGAGACAATCATGGAAAATTGTAGTTTAAAAACAGTAAAATCGACCTTGCTAACCGAAACGCTCCTCTGTGGCAAAATCGGTAAAAGCACGTCAGGCTATATGACGGTTCCGTATAGGATACAGGTTCGATTCCTGTTGGAGGACGCATATTTTCTATAACAATTTCTCGGGCATTCAGGCCAGTAAATCTTGTTAATACTGTTTATTATAAAACAGAGCATTTACTTAAATATTTGTATCGATAAAAGAGAATGTATAAACATAAAAATGTCTTAAAATAATTGTCGGACTTTGTCCATTTCATAGATCTATCTCTATCTATAAAAGGCAGGATGTGTGTGTGTGTGTGTGTGTGTGTGTGTGTGTGTGTGTGTGTGTGTGTGTGTGTGTGTGTGTGTGTGTGTGTGTAACGAATGCACGGTCGCAATTTTCGACGGATTTGCACCAAAATTTACATGCATATGCTCCAAGTTAGCGGGAAGGCCAAGACCGACTTTGTATTTCCCAACTCCCATCGATAGTGGAAATAATCGATTTTCTCATGCTTCTACCGCAGTTTTCATGTAGTTTGCGGCCATTTGGCACTGGCCAGTGAGAGCCAATAACTGGCTGCCACGAATAGGCAGAAAAATTATATTGGCCAGCGTGAGAGCCAACAGCTGGTTGACACGAATGTTAACTAGCATGATAGTATGCAAAAAAATTCGATAGCTGCATTCGCCACAAGTGGGAAAAATTTAAATCTGCATGGCACTGTACTCCAATTGGCAAATTCACTTGCTTAAACTCAACGTTGATTTTGATTCCGCAGAACTGGGTTGGGTGTGGAAAAGTATTTATTGTTAGCATTCTTTTTTCATTCGGTTTTTCCAGTTACGAGTCCTTTTTTAAAGCTGATCGTTTTGTGTCCATTTTGTTTAGTTCTTTTTTCGTAACAGATTTAATGTTTAGTATAGAGCTTAGAAAAAAATTCGCAGTGTGAGATAGGCAAGAAGTAAGGCATGTATTAACATCAGCACGGCAAAGGGCACTCCTTTAAAGGCAAGGAAGGGCAAAAATATTTTAAGTCAAGTGATAGCGATTGCTGTATGAGTCGTACGATTTTTGAATCAAGCACGGGCAACGCCGGGCCATGTTGCTCGTTTATTTATAAGTCTTTTCAAATCTATCTAAAAGTCTTATTAGATCTATCTATTTATAAATCTTTTCAGAACTATCAAGCAGTCCTTTCATATCTCTCTATCTATCTCTCTATCTATCACTCTTTTCATATCTACCCAGCTATCTGGGTATTTCAGATTTGTGTGTTTTGCAGTCTTTTTAGATCAATCTCTCTTTTCAGATCTATCTATCTATTTACAAAGGGGTGCTGAAAATGTCTTGAACTGACTCATGTCCGAAAATTTGACCAATCATCAATTTATTTTTTTATTTATTTTTTTTTTTTTTTTGAGGTCTTTTGTTCGGTTCCAGAGCTGTTCAGGACGCCGTCGCAATCTGATATTTGGTCATTAAAATATTGATTTTGGAAATGAAATCGGGCCGACAATATTTCTGCACCTGCCAACTCATACCAGATTTTGACATTTATTATTGCTTTATCAGTAAGGTGGTTATGGGGGAGTGATTTTCCAAAGTTATGACTCATCAACTCACTTCATCGTAAACTATTGTGGCATACCAGCAACGAGATATCGAGCGATAATAAAGAAGTGAATTCATAAAATTTCCCTGCTCTCAAGCATTTAAGTTACGAACGATTTAAAGGTACGCTAAAACTGTCGATTGAATTTGTGAACACTGTGTCGGTCCGGAAGTTCAACTGTCGTTCAATAAATGTCGTTACTGTAGCTGCATCGCGTCACCCTGAAGAGATAACACTGCTGTTTTCATTTCTCTCTGACGTCACAGTTATTCGTGTTTTATTTTCTTGTTGTTGTAAAAACATAAAATATATAAACGTACAAAAAAAAAAAAAAAAAAAGAAAAGAAAGCCACCATTGTTTGTTAAATAAATTGTTTGCTTATATAGCCAATATTTTCTGATTTTTTTTCCAAATATAAGATTCAATTTCTATAAAGAGAAATTTGTCTTTAATCATCCTTACCTCCGTGATGCGCGGTGTGGTGCAGTGAGTTAAGGTTCGGAATGGAAACTCGGAAGGCCGATTTCGAATTCCAGTCTGGTTATTTACATTCACGTATTTAAAGGTATTGAATCTATCTCTTCTCTTCTCCTAGAAGGCTTTAGTGAGAAAAAGGACAAAAAAGGAACAGGACTCAAGAAGGCAAAACATGGAAAGCGAGGTTGCATTTAATTTTTTGAAGATTGTAGGTGGCAGGGAAAAAAATCGAACCTGTATTCTTATACGGAAACCGTCATTTAACCAGACGTGCTGTACCATTCAGCTACAGAGAAGTGGACTTTGCTTAAATAATTGTCGGAATTATTTCCATTTCATTATATGTGTGTTTATAAACAGTAATTCGGATTTTGCTAACCAGACGCTTCTCTGTAGCTGAATAGTACAGCACGTCAAGTGATGGTGTCCGTATAGGAATACAGGTTCGATTCCTGTCGGAGAACGCATATTTTCTCCGAAATTTCTCACATATTCAGGCCGGTAAATCTAATCTAATTAATACTGTTTAATTAAAAACAGAGCATTTACTTAAATAAATTGTAAATACAAAAATAACGTATAAACAGAAAATATATTAAGAAGTGTCGGGACTTAATCTATTATATATATATATATATATATATATATATAAACATTCATAACAGCAGCCGTTTCGAAAATGCTGATTGACAAATAAACGTGCTCAATAAAGTTTCAGGAAATAGATAATACCTTACCGCTATCGTTGTTTCACCAACCGATCTTCAGGCATCAAGAGGCAAATTGACTGTGAAAACTTAGTAACGGAAAAATATAGATTTTTTTTCAATGCTTATATTTTAAATGAAATTTTGTTGTGCTGATTTCATTATTTTTCAGCAAGGTTGGATCTATATTTAATATTGTGTGTGTGTGTGTGTGTGTGTGTGTGTGTGTATAAATTCCTACAAAACCCACTAATTCGATAAGTTATAAACTCGGATAGACATATTAATGCAGGTTTCGCCCATGGCCCTGTCCTTGGACCTTACATTGTTTCTGATCGTCATTAACGGCCTTCCTCTGATGTCATCAGTTCCCTACTTGGTATTTATGCAAATAACACAACACTATTTATTCCTGTCTTTGTCGGATCTATCGGACTTGCTACTAAGTAAAACTGGCAACTACTCTCGAAAAAGCTTCCAATCACTGGTTAACTGGGGCAAGGGATGGCTTATAAGTTTTAACACCTCCAAAACAAAACTGCTTTCATTTAATTACCACGAAGTACCTTTCTACCTGTCATCAACATGGCTAATGCTAAACTCTAGGAGAGCCTTTTTGGACTGACGTTTTCCCCTGACATGAAGTCGAGTGACTATATCGAATCAATTACTACGTCTACTGAAAGGAAGGTTGGTTCACTGTCTCATGCCAGAAAATTAATCCATTTTGTACATTTGGCTTATAAATTTTAACTCCTTCAAAACAAAACTACTTTCATTTAATTACCGCAAAGAACCTTTTTACCTCCCACCAGCATGGATGACGCTAAACCTCAAAAGAGCAACACTCTACGCCTTTTTGGACTCACGTTTTCCCCTGACATGAAGTAGAGCGACTATATCGAATCAATTGCTACGTCTACTGAAAGGAAACTTGGTTCAGTGTCATGCCAGACAATTTTTTCTCGTTAGAATCCATCTTGCACATTTATAAATCTGCCATTCATCCTTGCATTGGATATTACTGCCATATCTGGTCTGGTGCTCCTATCTCAGGATTCTTGAAAAAAAATCTAAGAAATGCTTGTAATGTAATCGATCTTGACATGGCATCTTGACTTCAGTCACTTTCTCATTGACGTGACGTGGCTTCCCTCTGCCATTTCTTCAAATATTTTCATAGCAATTGTTCTGATGAGCTTTCCTCCTTAGTGCCTCGACTGCATGAATTTAAGTGTGCTACTAGATTGGCAGTTAGGTCTCACTTTTACTGCTGAACTAGCTAAATGCAACCATCTGTTCTATTCTAATGGTCTCTTTTCTTGAACTTCTCCCCCGTGAAACTCTCTTCCGATTTCTTGTTTCCCTGCAGTCTACAATCTTCAAAAAAAAATTGAATACAACCTCGACTGACATCTTCCGTCTTCCTGAATCCTCTTCCTTTATTGTCCTTTTCCTCACTTCTACTCACTAAACTCTTCTCATTCATTTTCACTCCCTGTAGACCCCCTTGCGTCATAGTAGCATTGTCGCCTTGCTTGGGATGAAACGATTTAAAAAGATAGATAGATAGATAGATAGATAGATAGATAGATAGATAGATATGAAATGACTGGAATAGATAGATAGATAGATAGATAGATAGATATGAAATGACTGGAATAGATAGATAGATAGATAGATAGATAGATATGAAATGACTGGAATAGATAGATAGATAGATAGATAGATAGATAGATAGATATGAAATGACTGGAATAGATAGATAGATAGATATGAAATGACTGGAATAGATAGATAGATAGATAGATAGATAGGTAGATATGAAATAACTGGAAGAGATAGATAGATAGGTAGATATGAAATAACTGGAAGAGATAGATAGATAGGTAGATATGAAATAACTGGAAGAGATAGATAGATAGGTAGATATGAAATAACTGGAAGAGATAGATAGATAGATAGATATGAAATGACTGGAAGAGATAGATAGATAGATAGATAGATAGAAGTGGGCAGAGCCGATAATTTTTCAGCATCAGCCTCCCATCGTATATATTTACTAATCTCAGTTTCGTCCGGTCCAAGGTAAAACAGAAAGAAGATTATGTTGCGCTAATCTTTCAATGGGGAGGGCCTGCATGCATCGGAAATTATCATTTGAGTTCCAGTGCTTCGTCTGAGCGAGAATACCTGTGAGGAATGCGTAACTATCTCAACCACCAAGCAGAAGCCACAACGCAAATCTCTTTCTTTAATCAGCTTAATTAAAAATTACTGGCTACGAACATTATGCTACACCGATTTTTCAAAATGGAACTACTAGCCTGGCTTGAAAATATTGCAGCGACGATTTGAACATCGTCAAACTTTCAAAATCGACCAACAATGTCGGTGAGACAAATGTAAATATTCTTTCGTTCTTATAAAAAATTTAACCAGTGACATGTGACAAGAATGACAGCTATTGTCTCATAACAACTGTGCATATCATGGTCAAAAGTATAAGACCTGTGTTGTGTTGAATGCAACAGTTATGGGCAAATAGAAAGCTGTAAGTGACTTTTATAAAAACCCAAAATTACACGGTTTGTGATGTTCTTGCGTTTCGTTGGGGCAAGTACCTATTTTCGCTTCCTTGTGGTAGGAACTTATTGGAAGTAGTCTGAGAAGAAGAAAAACTACTAATAACCAACAACGCATTGTGCAGACAATATTTTGATGCGAGAAGTGAACAGAAGCTTTTTTTCTGACAATTATGAGCCAAAATAAAGGCTGCTGTGGCATAAATTGAACATTGTTGTAATCAAGGTGAAGGAAAAAGGCATAAAAACACACAGAACGTCGATCAATATTGCATATGTGGCTGTTTAGCTGCAGGCCAAAGTCACTACCAATACTTACCAATATACATTGCCAAAAAGCGTCTTTCCTGGGCACGCGAGTGTCAGAACGGAATCTTGTATCAATGAAAGGTCACCTGATCCGATTAGTCGCGCTTTCTCTTGAATACAGCAGGATATAGGTAAGTCGACGGCATCAGTATACACTTTGGGAAGACAAAGTAATGGCTGTAGTGTGATAATCTGTGCAACATTATCTTGGTAAACATAAGATCTTATCTTTTATGTGATTAATAGGTTTGATAGTTCAGCTTCAGCAATCAAAAGCCTTTCCATACATAAAGGCGGGATATAATGCAATCTTTCTTTTCTAATCTCACTTCATTTGGCCCTAGACTGTTCTAGACTTTATTTTTAATCGGTGCCAGCCGTGGAGTGATGGTCGGTAAAGCGGCCTTGAAGGCCATTTCGCTAAGTTCGCGTAGCATAAAGCTTAGTAATTAAGATGACTGGTTTCGTGAGTTCGAAAGTAGCTGGCTTCCTTATTCCTGGATTGAGTAAATAACTATATCTACTTACTTTTCTATCATAACTCGTCGTATCTACGTTTATATATTCAGCCAATGATTCTCAGTCGACGTGACTATTTAGGCTTTTAGAGTTTAGTGTCATTGCTAAGTAATTCAACTTACGAAAATACTCCGTCCGAAATTCGGACACAAATACTTACGAAAATATTGAGTCCTAAGTAATTTCTGTTTTGTTTATCAACTTTATTCTTCAAAAAAATAAAGCACAATTATATTTTATTCAGTTATATATTCACCATTATTTGCAATGACCTGTTGCCACTTTTCAGGCAAATTCTACACGTTTTGATGTGAAAACGTTTTCAACAAACTATTGAATTTTTTTTTTTATTAGAGAAAGTCTTCACCATCAATGCGTTTTACAGCGAGATCGTAAAATGAAATAATCGGTTGATTGAAGGTCACGTGAATATGGCGGTTGATTGAAAGTCATATGGCGGTTTGGATAAAATCGCGTTCGAAATGTTTTTTTTTTCCCGCTATCTTATTCTTATTATATGCTTTGCTTTGTCATGGAGGAGGAGGAGAAGTTTTCTGTCTACGCTACCATTACCGTGCTGAAGGTGCATAAATTTACTTCAAATTATTCTTAACTGCCATGTAGAAATAGCAGTGAGAATGATAGATTCATTATTACAATTTGTCCCCAACAACGGAAATGTGTCAACCTAATAAACAGTTACTATGCACCTTAGCTTTAGGCAAGTGTTTTTAGAGGTGAGGGGAGTAGCTTTAAATCGGAGGAATAAGAATTTGTACACTAAAATTAGCTCACATCATTTTTCATGTTAGGCGGTGGGGTGGGGGGGGTTCAACGACTTAATCCCTATCCACTAAGCACAGCCTAACCGCACCCAACCAAGACTGAACTCACTAGCAACGGTTTGCAAGATTACTGCATAGAAATTTCTCCAATTTATGTGGCATCGGTCGGTTTCGAGAGACCCCATGGCTCTGCGCCAAAAGAGTTATGCCTCAGCTGTTGATGGTGGCGTAGCATCTGTTATGGATGTACAGGCCCACACGGGAGTGACAGTCTCGATTGCAACAAATTCATGTGAATACGCCCTCCCCCGATGTCGCCGTGTTGTTTTCTTTCCTTTGAGAACGCTTCTCCATCGGCAGCAATCCTCAGTTTTCCCCCTCTCCTTGCTCCAGCCCTCGGTGTAAATCCAATTAATACTTACCAAAATATACCACAGTAACCGATCAAAGAAGCTGATTTTCATTTGAGATATAAATTACCTCCCTTTATTGGAGAGTTCGTAATCTTTTCTTTTTTTTTTTTTTTTTTTAAATTACATGAGGATCATTGCTTTTCTGCTGTCTATTAACACTGCGAGCTGAAGACATGAAATATGTTTTCTTTGCTTTCCTTAAAATGAGTTACTTAAAAAGGAGTCGTGAAAAGGGCTAAAAGTTCGTTTATCGTGAAGAACAAAAAATGTTCGTACGGGCCTTACACCACAAAAAGTAAGTGTTACTGTTATATAATTATTCATGCTATTGTAATTTGCAACGTTATTTAAAAGAATGGTTCACACGTCAAAAAATAGCGAGACATTTTTCGGGGAATATTTATTTTCGAATTAAACTTTTCTGGCGCTACTACGCTTTTGTACCCACCCACCCCCGAAACTTTGTTGTATTATTTCGCCTCGATGTATTTCTTTACCCTAAGAAATAATTTTTCCCTGTTGGCTATCCTTTTTGCACTGCTTACATCCGTCACTTCAAATACTTTACTGTTCATTTCAGTTATTGGACTACGACGCTATTATTTACAAATGTCAAGTTTGAAACTGTGCTTACATCGCTGATACCTGCATATATTTATTTCTTAATTCTTTGAACTTTTGTGGGGGAGCAGGAGTATTTTTTTTTTTTTTTTCGGAAGCACACGCGGAAACATTGTAGAGATGATAATTATTTATCTTAAATGAAGAAGAAACGGATATATACTCTTCTAAATTCAGTGCCGTAAATTTTTGATTTCTGATTAAAAATGTGTACATCTGTTTATTCTTTATTTAAAAGAATTGTTTATCTGTTGTACGCAGAACAGTTAAGTCCAGATAACTTTGTAAAAAGCCAAGGATATTCTAATTTATAAACAGGTGCTCCTTCTAAAATGATAAAAAAAAGCAGTATTTTTCGATTTTTAACAAATATTAAGACATTTTTTATACGAGTGAACCGCTTAAACGTCGTACCTTTACGGTAAAACCTGTTTTGTTTTTTAAACTTGTATGCTTAGCATTTCTTTTTAAAGCTTGGGTTAAATGACAAATTTCTACTGGCAGAAAAGTGTATTTGAAAAAATGACCTGAGTTCAGAAAAAAGTTAAAAATAGGGTTTTAGTTACCTTCATGAGATCGCTAAAAACAGAGCATAGCATTTTAGCAGGATGAAAAGAAAAACACCAAACATAACGAAAACAAAATTTTAGCGTCTAAATGCTTGTTATTATTGAGAGGAAAGATCAAAGTTTATTTTAATTATTTTTTTAAAATTTTCCTTCTTTTTAGAACATTCTAAATTTTGATTAAAAAAAAATCTTGTTTCTCTTTGTATCATCGGAACTAGTAAAATAACATAAAATTTTAGCACGTTTTTTTTCTGTATGACACACATTAATTTGGAAAATCTTGCAAAAATAAAAATAATTGTCGGATTTTAATGAAACCTTCAGAAACTATTCACAAATGATGGAACTTATTATAAATATGTTTTGTTTTTTTTATTAATGTCATGGCAGAAACTTTTTTTTAGCCCCTCCTAACTAATTGTACGAAAACTCTATAATTTCAATTTTGGGAAGATTAGTGATTATATTAGTTAAGCACAAGGCTTTGAGGAAACCAAATCATGTTTTGTTTTTTTTTTAGTTGGACCACCTTTACCTGAAAATCGTCTCTGAATTGTAACATACAAAACTCAATAAAACAAAAATATTATTTAATTTCAAAAGCTTTTAATTGCTTTTATTTATTTCAATGAACATGGACAATATTGTCTGAAAGCAAAAAGATATTTCGATGAAAAATGAATTTTTAAAACAATTATTTGTAATTTCTAAAATATTTTATTATTTTTACATTAAATGTTGTTAATTCTTCTAAAATTAGGAAAAAATTTGTAAAATTTAACGAATGTTGTTACTAAGTAGATATATATTTACAGATTATAATTTCCAAAGCTTTTTACAAACTAACGAACAACAGTATATAAAAAAATATATAATTTGTGTCAATAATTACACTGTAAATCAAATCTACGGAAGACCGGGAGTATCATGCGTGCAATAAAAAAAAAGTCACGTGGATTGAGTTTCTGTCTAGTATTTAAGTTAAATACTGAATTTTTAATACAATTATTTGTTATTTCTTTAATTATAATAGATTTTTACATTTAAGTTGTTAAAATATTATGAAATTAGTTAAAAGCCGCATTCAGTTTCGTGAATGTCTTTTTGAGATATAGATTTATTTTTGCGAAACACGTGTGGAGACGTTAATTTGATTTTTCAATTTCAACTGAGAATCACTATCATCTTATGAAATTATTTTTATATTAATCTCAGTTATGACATTTTTCCATAAATGAAATATCAAAATTAATAATAAAATGAATGGAAATACAAATAACACAGTCAAATGTAATAAATGTACATAAAATTATAGTATTTTATGTATACTTCTGATAAAATTTCATAAGAAAGGTACCTATAAATTAATTAGATACCTTGCTTATGAAATTCAATCTCACTCTTAACTGTCTTATTTTAATTTCTTTAGAATATATTTTCCATAAAGCATCGTAAACGTAAAGGTGAAAGCTAAGTACAAAAAAAAGTTAGAGCGCTGAAAGTTTTCCTTAAAAATAACGAGGTAAATAATTTGTCTACTTAAATGTAAATTATTTCACTTTCCTCCTTCCGTAGAACAAATTAGCCTCACGGAATCCGTCAATATGTCATTCATCACCTGTCAAGTGACGCGAAAGTTTATGACCTGCTTTGTTTTATTTTTAAATTACATCTTTTCGGCGCAGAAGCTAAGTTAAGCTTTGTTCAAAATATTTTATATAAACATTATAATTTCTGATTTTCTTAAAATAAGTTTTGAAAAAATGAAATTGATCTTTAAAAGAATTTCAAAGTGAGATTTCCAGTTTTTTTATAAAATGGAAAAAAATGGTCACTTTTGCTGACTCAAAAAAACAAGATTTTTAACGAAAATTTCGGACGTGCGAGGAACGATTAAAAAATGTAAAAAAAAATACCTCAAAAATACTTTGATCTTTCCTCTTAATAATAACATAAACATTTAGACGATAAAATTGTTTTCAAGTTTGGCGTCTTTTTCCTCCTGCTATGGATGCTCTGTTTTTAGCGATCCCATGAAGGTACCTAGGTTTATATTCTTTTTTATTGTAGTCAATAAAAAGTGTATCCTAATATCAATAACTTAGCCATGATAAGGGAAAGTAAAATAACTAATCATCCTTGAACTGTAAGGTGAACCACACTTCTTAACTTTTACCAAATGTAATATTCTCGAAAGTACGTGAAAATATTTCTAATTTTTCATGAAATAACATACTGGTCTGTCTGGCAATTCTTACTTTCTCAGTTTTTTCCCCCTTAAGTATTTTTCGAATTCTATAATCTCTTAAAAAAATCTTAATATTTCCTTGGAGAAAAGTAATTTAATTTAATTTAATTTTTTTGTTTTGTTTTAACAACTATATGTGCATCTAACGACATACGCATCCTCACAAAAACCTTTACTTGGACATCATTAAAAAAAAAAAAAAAAGTCTGCTTCATCGTAAAAGTACTTTTTTTTTCTCAAGAAATTTTGTGCTATTTTCTATAAATTAAAATTTCTATAAATTTTAACATTGTTACAGTGTTTTGCTTCTTTTTTTTTTTTTTTTTTTTTTTTTTAATTTTGAGATGAGGATTTATCATCCTCGGTAGGATTAGATATCACGTGTTCCGTATAGCACATCTGGTTTCCTGGCAGTCATCGGTTCAATCCCTAGCTTTTGGTAGTTCAGAAAATACACATAAACTTGTACAGCGAAAGAAACGAACAACCAACAAAGATACAACTGATACAAGTTATCTCCCCCTGAGTATGAAAAGCCGGATAATAACAATCTAGTTACATAGATTGAATAAAGTGTTTAGCTATAAATTCCTAGAAAGTCGAAGAACGATAGACATTTAAACAAGGCCGGAGAGTTTAACGGCCGAAACGTTTTGAGTATAACAACCAAGATGAGGATACGAGTCCGAATAGAAAGACATTACGTTTACCTTTTCTGAGGTAAGCCATACTTTTAAGTAAAGAAAAAAAATATTCTCGTTAATAAGATTGTAAACATCACGCTTGTATGAAGTTCAAATATTCGTAAAATATAATGTTAGAAAAATATTTTTTAATCAATTCACCTGGAGCAAGGCGATAATGCCACTAAAACACAAGGGGCTACGAGGAATGAAAGAGAGTGAAAAGATTTTAGAAGGAATCTGAAACTCAATCCTAAACAGAAAACAATGGATAAACTTCTACTCCTGAGAGGAGTATAAACCGGCCGATTGGCGAATCTATCTACTCCTGTTGAAGAAAAAAATAAATAGTAAATAAAATTACAAAGTTGAAGCAGAGATGTTGCGCATAAGGAAATAGGGATCCAAAATGAAAGGAAAAATAAAACTAAGAACATGCGAAAAATTAATTTATTCTTGTCACAACAGAGATTTTTCCGGGCATTTATTTTAATGTAGATAAGAGAACCTTTAACAGATTTGCCAGTTACCAAAATGACTATTAAGGTTGCAAATACAATAAATGCAGCTATCTGTGGACAAATATTTTTTTTTAATTAATCAAAAATTTAAAAGTATAACTTAATCACAATTGCAACAAGTAGACTTTGACAGGAAGAGATAAGAATGATGAAAATAGAAATTCAAAGAGGGAGTTAAAATACTAAGAGAGAAAACACATTTTTCAAAAGTTAAAAGCTTTACATATGAAGGCGCGTTCAGTACAAATCTCTATAAAATGACATTAATGCAAATGATTGAATAAAATGAATATGAAATCATTTCTTTATTGTCGGTCACTTTTGATGCAGATGTAAATTCTTTTCATTAAAAACTTAATTTGCACGACAGTTGCATCGATTAATTGGTTGATTATCAACAATTTAATTTCATTACTTTCAACAAGATTAACAAAAAATAAATTAAATCTATCAGAAATGATTTAAATTCATTCTATGTCTAATATAACAGATGATGCTTATGCTGGGGAGAGAATGTCTGTAATAAAATAAACAAGTGCTCGCGTATGAAAACCTGATTAATTGGCAAAAATGTTCAGCTGATCAACTACCGATTAGCAGCCGATTAATCGGCGCCATCTTTATTTGTAGAAACCTAAACAAATATATAAATTCTAATAATTGATGATGACTTATGAAAAAAAAAATTAACCCAAAGAAAGTTATACTTGAAATTGTTTTTTCGGGAATAACTTGTTTATCGGAAGTTTATTTAACGAACTTCGCTGAGTTCAAGACTATTATAAGGCACCCTATGAGGATCAAACTCGGAAGTCAGTGTGATCTGTGAGACTAGCTTGTTAATAATTATTCTACAAAGCGGTGCCTCGGAATCTATTTTTATACATATTACTACTGTATTTCCTGCAAGAGTTCATGACATTCTTGTCTTAAAAGCCAATTTTGTAGCTAAGAATGTACAGATTTATATTAGTCACCTGAACTTAAAACATCTGACGCAAACTATAACCTTCAGAATTTGAAGTGATTTATTTTTAAGCAAAATGTGTGGGTGAGAAACAAAATATGACGTAGAAACTCTCTCTCTCGATCTCGATATATATATATATATATATATATATATATATATATATATATATATATTAGTCCTTGTTGCGAAATTTCTGGTTAGAAATCCGTCACTATACGTTTATTATGATACCAAGAAAAATATTTGTGTGGAACTGGATGAATATTTCAAAGTATTTTTTCGAGTGTCTTATTTTCTCATTTCAAACAACTTTTTCGGCAAAAAAATAAAATGCTGAGTTTTTCATGGCAAAAGTCAGTAATCTTGCCATAAAATTTCTTATTCTTTTGATAAGGTCTCGGAAAACTTGGAGTGTGAAATTTTACAGTAACTACGTTACTTGTGCTGCAAATCATTGCTATAACTGTAGTTGTAGTAACTTCAGTGTTATTTATTTAAAAAAAAAATCAACTGGTTGATTAAAAAAAAAAAATAAAGTGGGGGGGGACAATGTCTGTACATTCCTTTTAGAAATGAACACGCAGTATGTCGGGCATCTGGTAACAGGACGCTGTATTTTCTCATTTGAGATAAAGAACATTTTCACTGTGAACGATATGTGAATTTTTCTTTCTATTGTATACACAAGCTAAAATAGACACCTATAGATTATTCTTTCGACTTATTTGATTTCACAGAAATGTTTATTTCACTTGTTTTGTGTTTTAATATCGTATCACTTTAAACAAGAGACTGGATTGTTTAGTATAAAAATAAACAACTTATTTTCATAACATTGTGTTTGTTCATTGAAGACGTTACTTTTATACTTTTGGTGATGAATCGAATCTTTCCTCGCAGCATTCAACGTGTGTAAATTTTTTTTCATTCAGAGCCATGTTCACATATTGTAATATTATCGTTTTGTGGACCAATGAAAATACAAGACTGAATCTCTTGTACATAACATGTTTATTTCGCTTCATCAGTCACCATCGATCTATGGTTGTATAGTTTGGGAGAGTCTTCTCTGAACGTGAATGTAAAACTATCTGGTGTGGGTGTTTATATATCCACTTGTCATAGGGTTGTCGGTGAATAGTTTGTTTGTTTTTTTTTTTTTTTTTTTTTTTTTTTGTTTTGTTTTTTTGTCTTGTTTTGGGTTTTTTTATGCACGTCGGCGGTCACCAAAATGTTGTGGGGGATTCACTCATAGCAGCGGAAATTAGCCTCGAGTTCATGGAAATAAAAGCATACTTAACAGAAAATACGCACAAATATCAGGAAAAGCATGGTAAATTCAAATTGTATGTTCAATTCATACAATTTATTTATATTTTTCTTGTGTGTATTGGCGTGTGTATTTTTTTTTTAGGCTACAATTGTTTTATGGTACATGAGATAAAAGGGAGAAATTACTCCGTGTTATTACACGCCATATCACAAAGAGAAGTTGAACACATGTTGCCTGTACCAAGGTTCGTGGTGAAGAGATTGAATTTAATGTCTTTTGGCGGGATGCCCGTATTTTTGGCAGGAACAGTTTCTGTTGCATGCTGGGAATATTTTTTTTATTATTTTTCATTTTTATTTAATTTTGTTTATACGCCGTATTTACGTTATTATTTTATTTTATTTATAATTTTCATTATTATTTTATTTATAATAATAATATTCATACAGGTTTCTTTCCACGGGCGTACGCATTAAGTACAAATGGTTCTGACTCTTCAGGAGTCAGCAACTGACTGGAGTGAACTACGGATCTCTAACCCCTGGTTAGGTGATCAGCTCTACACCTATGCTTCTCTGAAGGATACAAAGTGATAAGACTTAGGTAAAACCTGTACAAACTACAATATTTTTTTTTGTTCTGTTTTTTATCATAAAAGGTGTGCCTAATATCTAGTTTTCAGCACCCCCTTGAGTGAAGTTCGCTCTGTAGGAAATTGTCGTGTTTGAAGTGGAGATGCGCTTGGCTATCGGTTCGGAAAATGAAAAATGGGAGCAAAATTAAAATTTTGTCCGAGTCTGTTTGCATTCACTTGGTAATAATGCATTTTTCTTCTTTATGCCTTTCTTAGATATGAGTGAAATTGTAGGGGTGGACTAAGCTTTGATAGGTAAACTCCATTGTATCTACTGATGCACATAAGGTGCTTCAATGACACTACAATATATTACGGAATGTATACTTGGAATATTTGAATTAGAAAGAAAAAAAATGGTTTGTAATCATTTTCATATTTGATTAGATATAGAGAAATGGAAAAAAAAATCATTACGTTTATGTTCTTGCCTAATAAATAAATAATCTCGAAATATATATACTGCGTCTTGTGTGCTTGTATTATCGACGCGAAATGGGCTGATGGCAGTGGGGAGAAAAAGATAACGTTGATTGCAGCGAGTAGCAGGCCGAACATTTTCTTATAAAACATGTTATAAAGTATTTCTAATTGACAATAAAGTAACACAAAAATATTTATACATCACATCTCGCTCATATTATTTGGTATTTGTTTAACCAAAATATGATGAAGTCTTACTCGACAGTAAAGTTGGCTACTTATAAAACGTTGATTAAAGAAAGGCAGACGACTGATTTAATACTTTTTAAAGTTTTTTTTTTTTTTTTTTTTTTTTTTTAATTAGTTGTAAATTTCTTAATATTCTAAGAAAATATTTTTTTCTTCTGATTTTTCTTTCAAAATAAGTCCACTTCACAAAAAAAACAAAAACAAAAAAAAACATAGCTCGTCTATTAATTCACCTTCATTTTTATTGGATGAAATATTGGGAGTCATTATTAATAATATTCGAATTGACATCTCCTTTTGCCCCAGGGAAGCCTGGTAAACGCCCAACTGTGTTACTGTTAAGAACTTCACCATCTTGTATAAGAACAAAACTAATCTTTAAATCCATTACTTTATTTCTGTCTCCGTCATATTTGATTTTGTTATACATTAGTAATAGGAGTGGCAGTATTAATTTTATTTTACGGGATGGAACATAGTCGGCCATCATAATTAATCTTATCTCGAATCAATGCTGTCAATTCACTGCCAAAGAATTGATGCTCTAAAGCTGCGGTAAAAAAAAAATAATAATGGTTGACAATGATTCTTCTGTGTGTACGTTTTTTGATCTCGGCGAATCATAAACAACCTGTATTAAAAATTAAATTAAATTATTAAATTATTAAATTAAATTATTGAAATTTCAAATATTATTAAATATCGAAGAGCGTGAAAGGTTTAAAAAAAAAAACAACTCTTTATTAAAGAATTAATTTTAATTTCGCTTTTCGTCGCAATTGCAATTGATATCGTCTAATTAAATAGTAATTAAAACGTAAAGTCACGGTACGTTGATCATGTGTTTTTTTTTTCGAGCGCGCATACTGTTACGTATGTGAAATATTACATAGTCCAAGTTCCCTAATGTCTTTTAAGAGTGACTTTTTGCGAAGAATGGTGATAAATGTAAACAAACTACGGAGGCCAGTTGCGTATACGAAGAAAGATTATGCCGAATCAAGGTGTCGAATGAAGATCAAATAACTTTATTATTAACCATTTCTAATTTCTTATAACTTGGGACTCTGAAGGCAAAAGCCATCTGCATGAGATAACCTAAAGTCCACCCGAAAGGAGGCTTCTAGGCCAGTTTTTTAATAAAAAGTGAAAAAAAAATCATCGACTATTTGTGTCCCAATTTCTTTTTTAAGGTTAATGAGCTCAGTTATAGAAAAACAATGTCGGAAAATAGAGATTTTATTTAATCGAAAGTTGAATGTTTTCATCCTATTTTTCTACCCTGAGGGTCTGGATGAAAAACAAACAATACCTAAATATTTTTAATATACACGCAATATAATCTGTTTTTGTACAGAAAGAAGGAAACGCCGGGATTTCGCAAGTGAATAGCTGGTTATTCTCAGCAAGCCGAAAGTAAATTAGAAACCTGAAAACCTTGTCAAGTGAAACAAGTTTAACGTTCAGTGGTTTAATTGTCTTAACAGTTTGTAAACAGTGTCAGAAAATTGCAGTCCGGTGAATGAACCATGGAAATATACACGATTTCAAATTTCCTGTATTTATATTTTCCTGTATTTGTATTTATTGTATAAGTATAATAGCATAATACCCGTAAAAAATGTCCGAAAGATGTATAGATCGATCGAAACATTTGCTTACGATCAATGGAGCACATTGCGAAAAGTGATATCTGCGTATAACGTGTATTGGGTTTCATGCCCAGTACGAAGTTATTAGCCCCTGTCAAGGTTGAAAATAGGACAGTAGTAATAGAAGAGCAGTTCTGCCAAATGCTCTTCTCTATCAACTATTGTGGCATACTAGAAACAAGACTTTTTTTATCTAAGGTCTTTAGTGATGAAACTGAGAGGAAAAATACATTCATGCCTACCCATGAGTCGTAAACGCAACAGATTTTAGTGAAATCTGAATTGTCTACCAACACTTTTTGCATATATATATATATATATATATATATATATATATATATATATATATATATATATATATATATATATATGTGTGTGTATAATGAAATGGACAAAGTCCGACAATTATTTTAAGACATTTTTATTTTATACGTTCTTTTTATAGATACAAATATTTAAGTAAATGCTTTGTTTATAATAAACAGTATTAACGACATTTACCGGCCTGAATATCCGAGAAATTTTCATAGAAAATATGCGTCCTCCGACAAGAATCGAACCTGTATCCTATGCTAACCAAAACGCTCCTCTGTGGCTCAATCGGTAAAAGCACGTCAGGCTATATGACGGTTCCGCATAGGATACATGTTCGATTCCTGTCGGAGGACGCATATTTTCTATGAAAATTTCTCGGATATTCAGGCCGGTAAATGTCGTTAATACTGTTTATTATAAACAGAGCATTTACTTAAATATTTGTACCTATAAAAAGAACGTATAAACATTAAAAAATGTCTTATATATATATATATGCACATATTTTTGTTCCTTTATTGTAAAAAGGATTTCATTATTCTTCAGCTGTTCATGATAAAATTCTTAATTTGCTTTTTGACATAAGGGTAAAGTATGTTTATCATTACACATTTTATTACCAATTTTCTCAAGTTTAATATTTCTTTTATCACAGCGCTTTCTTTAAATTAATGTTACTGACATTGCTGGTGAAGTTAAATTTACCTTGCCATTCAAATATAACATTACCATACGCACGATACGAAACATAGCTGAATGAAAACAAGGACGTGTATAACATTTGAGATAAAATACTTTAGTAACATACTTAGAGGAAATAAAATTAAACAACAGTTTGATAGAGCGAAACGAATCTATATTAGAAAACAATAGTGATTTAAGTATTTGTCTGTATTTCTGAGATGAGGTATCATGTACGCTATTTACATTATTCGGACTATTGTCCTCATCTTTGTCGCCATATTTATTACAACGTTTCGGTCGTTGTACGCTCCGACCTTCTTCAGGTGGTTGGAATGTCGAACTGAACCCTTTACTTCGCTCACTGTTCTAGTTCCACGTGCCATGTCTAATAGTGATTTATGGTCTTACTTATGAGTTAACGTGGTCGTATATTGCGTCAGTGGGGTCGCTTCGGATATAAAAGAAAATGGCGGACTGAGGTCAAAGGTTTTGTTGTTAGAAGCATTACGCGCTTCAAGTCAGATTGTCACGTGATACATATTTTTACTCTTTGACATATTCATAAATTACAGTTGACTCAAGGGTAGGTAATTGAGTTTTTTAACACTAGAATATTTTCTTCTTCGACTTTTAAATTAGTAATAATATTTAGATACTTATAATTCTTCATTATTGCATTGTTTATTCGTAGCAGTTTTCAGTTGTTTTTGGTTAATATTTTTTTTTTTTTTTTTTTTTTTTTTTTTAAGCCTGATTTTTCTTTGTTGGATTAAATTGTAGGAATTTGAAACAAAAGAGGTAGGTTAGAGCAAAGCAAGATTCGAACCCTCACCCTGTTTTGTTATTTGTCTTTTATGAAAGATCATTGAACCGAAACGCGATCACAATTTCTCGTATCTCGTCATTCTCTTCAGAAAAATGAAACCGCGGACAAATAAGGTACATATTTGATAACGGGTCTCCAAGAAAACTGCTAATAATTTAACAGCTGAAGAACAGTTCAACAAAAAAGCCATCGATTCAGTGTGAGTGTGTATAATATATATATATATATATATATATATATATATACACACGCACGAATACTGTGTGTGTAAAAACACACCCCGCTCTGATCTATTTACTTATTATGCCCCCAGTGATATGACGTCATACGGTTGGTGTCCTGTTATCATACTCTGGCCTTTTTCCCCTTTGAAGTAATGGAGGAAGTGCTGCCGTAAGACTGGAAGTCTCGAGACTAGACTCCCCCTTATCAAATACAAAACGCGGCGCATCACATTCCGCATTGTAGCATGATAATACGATGGATACAAGAAATGAAACAGATATTTCACTCTGATCGTAGCAAACACGAAACAGGATTTATTTAACTCGCGAGGGCAAATTCAACAAACGGACAGTTTAATGCGTACATGTGGACAAGGACAATATAATTTCCCAGTGGCACGCTGGCGTCGAAATCATCCGGCCATTTCTCTTGTCGGTGCATTGAGGGACGTACTGCCGTAGAGTTGGTATCCCGGGACTAGTATCATCCCATCGCAGGATGTGAATTGGCCGAAAGCAGAAAAACGACGCCGATGTTTAGCAATGTAGTATAGAAACACTGCATAGTCGAACAAATACTATATTTGGATACCACCGACGTGGTGTAATGGATAAAAATCTAATAGGACATTATTCGGATTATTGTCCTCGTCTTTGTTGCCATATTTATTACAACGTTTTATGTTTCGGCCGTTGTACGCTACGGCCTTCTTCAGGTGGTTGCAATGTCGAACTGAACTCTTTATTTCGCCCACTAGGGTAGACTGTTCTAGTTCCACGTGCCATGTTTAATGGATGCCAGTTATCAGTTATTCCCCTCTCCAAGTACTCCACTGCTTTAACTGGGTATTGAACTCACGCTCTTTGGGTTCAGTCACTGGATCTAACTAACGCCATGGACATATGGATTCGACTGGAATTCGAACTCGCCTCTCCGATTCCTCAGTCCGAGCCGCTATCAATTACTCCTATCTCTAAGCAATACGGATAAAAAAGGGATTAGTTTTTGTATCGTTGGTGGCTTATTTACTTACTTTTAAATCGAAAAATAAATAAAATATGCGTAATAATGAATATTTCTTATCTCGGAATCAGAAAAAAAGAAACACTACTTAAAATCTTGTTTGGCATAACATGACCATTATATAAATATCTATGTGCCATAGAACGTCATTCCTTTCTCTTTGGCACTCAACCTCAAGCGGATATTTTTTTTTATACGGCGCCAACTAAATCTATCGCTTCGGTATGAGTTTTAATAGATTCATCAAGAAGAAACATCAAGTTATGTTGGCAGCCAAAGCCTTTTGACGCGATCCGTGTTGGGTTCGCTCCAAACGCAGTCGTTAGAAAAGGTGGAGGTGGGCGTGTTGGGGTCGTTACCGACAAACATTTGGTGGCAGCAGCAGCACCAGCACCGGTAAAATCATGTGTCAGTCAACAGGTGTTTATTAGTGTCTGTAACGTCGATACAGGTGTTGGTTGTTTGTCGCTGTCAGTGATCTCAGTGATCCATACTTGGGTGACGAAATAGTTTGAATGGTTCTTTTCTATCTCCCGTAAATGACGCCACAAAGAGACCCGCCGGGAAGAAGGCCAGGAGACAGAACCCCGACCATATATATTGAAAGCTGTGATATTTCGAGTGACTCTCAATAGAGAATAAAAGTTTTCTTGCCTGTTGAATTTTCATGGCTATAATTAAACTGAACAGAATCGTGTGGCGACTCTGAACGTTCATTTCGATATGTAGATAATTTCACTCTCATAAAGTGTAAAAAAAAAAAAAAAAAAAAAAATTTCAAACGTTTTTACCTTTGTGAAAGTTCAATCAATACTTATATTAGGTCCCGCTACGGACATCCAAAAATGTTAAGGTAATTCTTTAAAACATAATGAAAATAGCGTTTATTTACACACTTTATCAGAAAGAGACAGTTGGAATTTCTAGGGCAGGTAATGAGGAAAGAGGGCTTGGAAAATCAGATACTCACAGGACACACTGAAGACCAGAGGGAAAGAAAGGATAACCTACCTAACAAGCTTATGTAAATGGATGGCAGAACAGTGTTTAGGAGATATAAGCAAAACGACAAAATTTACTAAGCACTACGAAGGATAGAAAATTGTCGAGAGCCATGATCGCCTACGTCCTGAAGGAACACAGCACATAGGTTTTTTTTGGGGGGGGTTACTTTATTGCATGATCCACGCAAAGTAGACTGTTACTGAATGAGCTAATGGGGGTGGGGGCTGGTCCATAAAGCAGCGACTCTTGGGAAGAAGCTTGTTGGTTGCCCCCACTTAGTTTCGCCAAAACGTTCGTGAGGAGGAGGAGCTGTTTAAGTCGTATAAAAATACATTTTCCCTCTCTTACTCTTTCTTCTTTTGCTCCAAGATGTCGCAGTACGTAGACGAGAATGTTCAATTGGAGAACGTACCTTTTTACTCTGACGACTGAATATTTACACATACGAACAGACACAACTCTTAATAGTTAATAGCCACAGTTAAATTTTTAATGCCTTCTTTTCCTTTTCAACTGTGTACACATTAATGTAATTTATTTTTGTTTATACCTGCATTAATCCTTGTTTGTTTAAAATCAATGTTTTGTGTATTATTTTTACCCAGACTTTCATAAATCCACCAAATATTGTTTGCAGGACAATTGAATGTTTACGAAAGAATGTCCACACAACGTGAAAAAAAAAGTGACGATTCCTGCAACAAGCTGTTCGAAAGGAATTTCCTTATTTTCAATGGAATACAACGGAAATGGGGATAATTTTTCCTTGTGTACATGTCATGACGGGGGTCCTAGCTGTAAATATCTGAACTGGTGGAGTTAGGGAATGTAGGTTGTTTGAATATTTGCCATGGAAATATCGATAGAATAGCGAGTGGCTTGCGACGTGTCGTCTATAGAAACGGGGTTGTAAGGTGGAAAATAATTGATCATAATAATCCATATTTTTTTTTTTTTTTTTTTTATAATAGATCAAAGAGAAGTTAATCCTTCATCCATGCGTCTCTGTCCTGACAAGCATTTTTATTCTCTGAAAAAAAACAATTGAAAGGAGCTTGCCGATATTTTTGTCTTTTGTAACTGAAGCAACGGACAGTGAATGAATAAATGTTAAGATAGTCTGTTTCTAAGAAGACAGACGAAAGATAAGTTCCTAACCAACTGCTACAAGATTGGCTTCTTAGTGAAGATTGTGAGGATGCTGTCACATGTTAGGAAGATTAAGATATTGTATCATTGATAACAACTATAAGGTGTTTTCCAGTGCGCCCCCGTCGCTACCAAAGGTGATACAAGGTAGTGATCTAAAGTGGGTTTAACGGAAATACCGTGGAAAAATTGCACTTGCCGTTTTGAGGACACCTCAGGTGCCAGGCAATAAACACAGCCCACCTCCCGAAGTAGAAGTAATGCCTGGAGAAAGCAAGGGGTTTGGACTTAATATTTCTATACATACTCAGCATGCGCCAGGTAAGGCTATTTACCCAAACCTCCCCACAGAGACGTTATGCGAGACAAACTCGGTTGTTTAATGTGGGCTACCCAAGTGCGTACAGGACTTTGTTCACATTATTTCTCCTGATATCTGATTATTATAAGTAACGTAGAGCACAAAAACGAAGTCCTGATTGGTTAACTCCTGTACCAGGTAGGTAGGTAGGTATTTACTCCATCTTCACCAAAGAGACAGGATGCGACACAAGGTCAGTTGTTTAATGTGGGATGACCTAGCGCGTACACTCGACCCACTGATCAAAATATTGGTAAAGTTTTACCCATCCCCCCACTTGCGTGGGATCAGGCACAAAAGTAGTCTTAGCTTGTCATGACCCGGAACAGATGCTAGGTAAGTGCATTTACTTGATCACCCACTGAGTCAGGTTGTGACACAAGGTCGGTTTTTAACGTGGGGACTCGAGTGTTTTCACTCGGGCCACTGGTCTAAGCTGGTCAGAGCTGGTCTTGGCTTGTCATAGCTGGTCCGGGCCGGAGCCGGCCCAAGCTAGTCGTAGCCGTGATACACCAGCCCAGGGACGAGCCCTGTGCCAGGCAAGTATTTAATGTTCTAAGAAGAAATTCTACATCCTAGCAGTACTCGTGAAAATTTCACGATTTTCCTATTTGAATTTTCTGATGCCATAATTCTTAATTTAATAATTGAATTTTCTGCTTGCGAGTTCCACAATTATAAAATATCCTTGAATAGTCTCCAATTTAATCGTTAAATTACCAAATTTGACAAAATATTGCTATAACAATCCTAAGTATGAATGCATTAGTTATTATTTAAAGAACCACTACTTGAAGGAGAAATCCTTCCAAAGCCTATGGAAAGTGTAAAGCGTATGCCCGGTCTTCCCCCTCCCGGTATAGACCCATCAGTTTTCTCAATATAATCAGTAAGCCTTTTTGAGGCTTTAATCAACAAGTTCATCTAGCAACTAGATAAGAACAATCCCTTGAGCGACGAGCAGTACGAGTTTCGATCGACCCGATCAACTGCTGATGTCCTACCTAACATTACTCACAAAATTAGTGAGACTCTTAACGACACAAACACCTTGAGGACCATAGTATTAGAAATTTCGAAAGCCTTTGATAAGGTATGGCAGAAATGTTTGTTGCTCAAACTCCCCAGATATGGAATCACTGGAAGGGTCTTTTCAATTTTAAAGTCCTTTTAACGAAAGTAGTTATTAATGAAACGTCCTTTGGGCCTCCGACGATCAACGCAGACGTCCGCAGGGAATCATTTCTCATATCAACTCTCTTTTTGCTTTGCTTAAATGATCTGCCCAAGAAAATACTCAGATAGTTCAGTAACTTTGATTTTCCACATTTCTAAAATTTTCTATCACTCTATAAGTGAATGGAAGTTTTGCTATGTTTATTTAATAAATTCAACATGTTTTTTAGATATCTGTCTATATTTCTGAGATGAGGCACTGTAATTATTTACATTGTTCGGACTATTGTTCTCATCTTTATTGTCATATTAACGACGTTTCGGCCGTTGTACGCTCTGGCCTTCTTCAGGTGATATACGTTGAAATTTCGAACCAAACCCTTTATTTCGTCCACTGGGGTAAATTAGTCTAGTTCCACGTGCCATGATTTTTCTGGATATCTCAGTTTTCAGTTATTTCTCTTTAGTAACTTAGCTCTCAGTTTTTTTTTTTTTTTTTTTTTTTTTTTTTTTTTTTTGTTCACCTCTGCTGTGGCCAGATATTGAACTCACAACTCTATGAGTCAAGTCACTGGATTACTTTAACCAACGTTTTTATCCACTAGGTCATATGTTCTTGATTTAAATATATAGAGATGTTACCCACCTTCAGTAAAAGATCTGATTCGGTATTATTCTCTCTAGTTTATTCTGTTTGTAAATAATAAAAAAAAGAATGCGTTTTATTTTTTATTTGATGGACTGGATATGGATTCTACCACTTCTAATAGGCACGGTTTCATGTCTGTATCTTTGCCAAAAATATTTTCAAGAAACTATCTGAGCCGTCAGCAACCAGTTTTTGAAACCGTATTGGTTTTCGTGATGTCCACGTCGTTCGCTTATTAATGTGCAAATCCATCCACTCGACAAGTTAATTAAATATCAAGTCTGTTTTTTTTTTTTTGTTTTTTTTTCGTATTTCACATTTGTCCCCTGTGAGACGTTTGAGCCCCAAACAGCGTAATTGTCTGAGTTCATCTGAAGAAAAATGTCGAAATATGAAGAATAACAAAAACTTCCGTTACGTTATTGTTTCGAAGAACCGATAAGTTTGTAATTATTTTTGTTACCATGGTAACAACTGCAAGATAATTTCTTTTATAGAAAACTCGCTGGACATTTCCGATTAAAAAAAATGTTCCATATATATTAAATAGGATTTTTGTCGGAAAACTGTCACTGTTTCAAACTGTTATCAATAGCATTACTACATAACTGCTATGCTTGATAGTGGGCGGAAGGTGGTCTATACAAAACTCCTGGCTAGGAAATGTCCAGGTTCGTACGCATCCGTCGTTGAAAATTGAGCAAATGACAACACATTTGAAAAGATGTCCTAAAACGCCCACATCCTGACCGCCATTTCAATGGTCTCCGATTTTAACTGTGGCTTTTTTCTGCTCTGTCATAATTACAGAATTCATAAATACACCACATTGCCTGTCTTGGATTAATTCGGACACAAACTTGCAACGACAACTTTTCAATTTCCCGTCACATTGTCGAAAAGATTTCTGTTTTCCCAAGTCAATCGAAAAGTGGTTTTCTGTTTCATTAGTGATGATCCCACAGTTCACAGATGAAATGTAATAAGTTGTTGGTGATGATTTCGCTTCAGTTCGGCGAGACAGGAGAAATCGCTGAATCTGTGCGTTGTCCGATGTCTAGTCGTAGTATGACAAGAGTGTTTAAAAAAAAAAAACAAAAAAACAACACTTCCCCTCACGTTGTATTTGAAGACGTGAACAGTATTCAGCCACTCGATCTCGTCGTAAATTATGCTTTGGTTTCATTATCAGTTGTCTGAATAAAATGTATTTTCATTTGAGTGTTTCTAGGTGGCAGTTCTGAGAGAACTAAAAAGCCTACCAGGATTCATCATTGGTGGCCACAATCTTAACAATATAAGATAAGCAAACGACACAATGCTGATAGCAAACAGAGAAAGGAAATTACAAAACTTCCTACAGAAGGTAACTAAGGAGAGCGAGGAGAAGGGACTAAGTATAAACTACAAAAAGACAGAATGCATTGTCATCAGTAAAAGGATGAACCCGAAATAAGATTTACAGGTTGGGGACACTAAAATCAAGCAGGTGCAGAAATTTAAATATTTGGCAAGTATTTTAACAGAGGACTATAAGCGCGACACTGAGATCCGAAAACGTATTGGGATGGCCAAAGACGCATTCCAAAAGTTGGACAGAATATTATGAGACAGGAGAGTTTTATTGATAACAATGCTGAACTGCTACATGATATCTGTCCCCCTTTATGGCAGAAGATGAAGAAGAGATTCCATAAGGATACCATAGACCGAACATGTGAGCAACGATGAGGTTTTGGAGAGGATACAAATAAAAAGGAAACTCCTACTTCAGGAAGAGGTAGCTGAAAATTTTGCGACACGTAATGAGAAAGGATGGCTTGGAAATCTAATACTCACAGGGCGGATAGCGGGAAAGAGAGACAAAGGAAAGCAACACGTGATATACTTAACGGGCTTAAGCAAGTGGATAGCAAAACATGGTATGGTAGAAATAACAAAAAGTCAAAGGTTATTGAGAGTTAAAAGGTACAAAATGAAATGGAGAGCCATGAACGCCTACGTCCTGAAGGGACACTGCACATTACAGAAGTTGCAGGGAGAGGCCGCTTAGACAAGGAAGAAAACAGGTGAATGAACTGCTAAAAGTCGTTTTGAGCTGACTACACTAAATCTCCACGATTCTGAGACTACCACAGCTGTCAACTCAAATTATCCTAAATAGATTTTTTTTAAATTATTTTTCTCGTTCGCTTTACCGATTAACTACTTTGTAGAGGGCCGTGGCGGTTACGGTTTGTTGAGGGTTCATGGCGTGGCTGTTATGTTGTTGATAGAAGTCAGACGTAGAAGAAACGCAAGGTTCAGATACTCCTGCCCGCCGAGCCCAACTACATAAAAAAAGGACTTTGATTAAGTCCAAAGAAGAAGGTAAAGAAAGCAAACAAAACAAGACCGATAATATATGTATATACAAATATATATTAATAACAAGTTACATACAATACATGGAAACAGTACAAAGGACGAAGTGTGTGTGAATATTCTGTATGCATGTGCGTGCGTGTGTGTGTATTATGCTTAGCGTGTTTCCATGCTATCCCTTGTTAGCGCCTACATTTCGAGGTTGATAGCTGAAATCCTCAAGGAATAAGAGTTTACCTCAAGGTGTCAGTGCACAGGCCTGAAGGAAAAAAAAGATAGAGGCGAAGGGTCATTGGCTATTTATAGCCAGGAAAGAGAGACCCCTGGTGAAAGGGTTAACGGAGTGAAAGGAGGAGTTAACTCCGACAACTTCTTTTTATACTTCTTCTTTATGTGCTGTGTTATATCAGGGGTGAGGCGACCATTGCCCTCCACAACTTCTTGCTTTTTGTAGCTCTTAATGAATTTCATCTTTCTGTTATTTCTCCTAAAATCTGTTTCGCCATTTATTTACTCAAACTCACTAAGTAGGTTATGCGTTGTTTTCCTCTGTCACTTGCCTTTAATCTGTGCTGTGAGTATCAGATTTTCCAAGCTTTCCTTCTCCATTATGTGCCTTAGAAACCTCAAATGTCTCTTCCTGATGTTAAGTATGTCTCTTTTTTGTTTCCATTTTCTCTAAAACATCGTCGTTGCTCACATGTTCGTTCATGGTATCCTCGGCATCCTTCTGTAGAGCCACATTTCTTCAAGTCTCTTCATTTTTGAGGAGATTGTCACGTAACAGTTTAGTATTCTTTTCCCTGTTTCTAACGAAATTTCTTTTTTATTTCTTAGTACGCTGCTTAGCTTTTGGGAGGCATCTTTCGCTATCCCAATACTCCTTCGGATTTCTGTGTCACACTGCCCATATATTTAAATTTAGGCACTTATTTTACTGTAGTATTTCGCATTTGAAATTCGCACTTTGGGCTCATCTTTTTGCTAACGACCATGCATTCTGTCTTCTTGCAGTTTATGTTTAGTCCTTTCTTCTCGCTTTCCTTCGCTACCTTCGGTACGAATTTTTGTTGCTTTCTGATATCAATACTGTGTCATCTGCATATCCTATGTTGTTAAAATTTTGGCCGCTAATAATGAATCTTGGTAGGACTTCTAGTTCTCTCAGAATCGCCTCGCTGTATAGATTGAATAAGTCTAGTGAGATGGCACGTCCTTATCTTATACCCCTTTCTATTTTTGTATATCTGCTGAAATCATTTTCCATCCGTATGCAGGCCATTTGCTGCCAGTATAGATTCTTGATTATTCTAATATCCTTCCCAAATATATCAAGCTTATCTGAGCACTTCCAACAGATCTCTGTGGCGTACTTTATCGAACACCTTTCTGTAATATATAAAACACAGGTACACATCCTTCTGCATTTGTATTACTCTTTCCGATAACATCTTGAGCACAAATATTGTATTCTGTTCCAGTGTCTTTAACCAACTCTCAGTGTTCTTGTCCTATTTCCGGTCTGATTCTGCTGAGCGCTTTTTTCTTTAAACCTTTGCCCGTCAAGCGCATTTTCGTGAGTACTATCCAAACGTTTCAGATTTATAACTATTGCAACGTAACTCAGCTTATTTGGTAAACAGAATGTGCTGATATATAGTGTTTCACATAATAAAATCCTACGCATCACGTGATGCAGAGAACGTACAAATCATAAGTCATTTACACTGCGCTCTGTGCATCACATGTCCTGCAAAGGCTATAATCATTTTAATAAAGTGAAAAAATAGATATCTTTCATTTGCGACCTCACATTATTCAGTTAAACGTCCTGTGGTCATATATGATGCGCAAAATATTAAATGAGGCCTTAATTCAGACGTCCTGCTCAATACTAGTCTCTTTTCTTAAGCGTCCTTAGTTTTACCACACTTTTAAAATCATGGCTCGTGTGCACCACATATGATGCACGGACGTGGAAATCACATGTGATGCGCAGGAGAGGCAAAGGGTTGAGACTCGAATGATAAGTTTTGTTACATGGTTCATTAAGCTGATTGTCTGATGGAGATCACATTCGTTTGCACCTGGCTTCTTAAGCAGTGCTATGAAAATAGATCTACTTAGGTCTTCCGGTATATCACCATTTATTTTACCCACTATAGCGCGTTACACTTTCCGCGATAAGAAAAATTTTCAATGTAAGAGATACGTTCCCTTCCCTGTAAGAAAATGGCTTCTCTTTCCTTCTCTACTTCTAGTCTCAAAGACAGGTTTTCTTTTTTGCGAATTGTTGTTGACAGGCCATACTGAATACAGAGTTTTCGTTTGTATCATATTGGTTAAATTGTTTTCGGGTTTCTGTATTTGAGAAGCTTAGAGATGAGAGATTGTAACAATTAGCATCCTATTAGTGAAATTGGCTGAAATTTTCTAAGGCGCTACTTCTCATGCTAACTTTTGCTAGCCTGCATAGATCTGAAGTCATTAGTCTCTAAACAGCATCTCCCTCTACATGATGCTTTGCTGTCGTTTAAATAAGAAAATCGAGGCATTCAAGTATCAATTTCATACTGATTTCTAAATTATGACTCAAATATTCTCGTGTTTGACTATAACTCATTCTTAGCGATCCATTTTCGATGATTTTAAAATCTGGATTTAAATGAGTGCTAAATTTAAATAGTAATAGAAATTAGATTTTTCGGTGTTTCGAGGAATTAATCTAACCTTATAAGGCGCGTGTCTATGAACTCTTTATTCAAATATTTCTCGGTTTTAATGACTTTTCCATTGGCTATTTTCGAGTTAAAAATTCAACGGTTTCTAAACGTTAGTGTCACTTACTGAATGTAAAATTTCCAAACTGATTTGTTACACGTCGTTTCTGTAGCTTTCTTTCTTTTTTTACTTTTTTTTAAAGATTTTCCACTAATTCTGTTGTGTGAAAAACGGCTGTCTACCGCGGGTAGTCTAGACAGTTCGTACCGTCAAACCTCTTTGGAAAAATCCACTTTTGATCCTATTTATAGAAATCCTCAAACAATTTAGACATTATTTAACACAGGATCATCTCACCTTTTAAACAAAAAAACTTTTCTTTTTTTTTATTTTTTATTTTTTTCAAATTTTAAGCCTCGCATGCTCCTCGTGTACAAAATATTCTGAAATGATCGTGTTGTTATTCCTCTCCTGTTTTTATTGTAAGTCGGGTAATTAACTCATTGACTGCCAAGCGCGAGATAACTCGTGGTTGGCAGTTTTTATTATGACGCCGACAACGAGTTATCTCGTGCTTGGCACTTTCTGATACATTTTCATTTGCGGGCGCAAACAGTGAGTCTATTCGCAGTCATACATTTCGTATAAGAACAATGTTAATACTTTAGTTGAATCTATAAATCAACTCCTCATCTTGTATTATCTCGGTTAGCAATAATAAAATTTGGCGTTTGAAATCTGGTTTCGTAATTGACCTCTGGAGGTCAACATGTTAATAATGACTATTGTTCCGTATTAAAAGTTAAATCACACTGAATCTGTTTGTCTTTAATCTGCCAGTATGCAAAATACAAATTCTACCCACTTCAATACTGATTTAATCTACTGTCACAATTTATTAATGATTCTATTAGGATTACAATAAATATTGCGCTATTCGATGACAATGACGCCCAGCTATTAAAGTGGTTGGGTACGACATCCTCTGCAGTCCCTTTACCATAGAAAAAAAAAACATTGTAAGCCTGTCGCTATTCTCACTACTTCCATAACAAATGTTCAGGGACACCGGTTCAAACTTTCACAGCTGAGATCTACCTTGCTGCGTTCACAGATTTGGATCGTCCTCGTTCCTTGCGTATTCCATTGGTTAGAAGGATGTTCACCCCCACCACCACAAGGCTTTTTCCCAAGAATTGTTACCTTCTAAAATTGACTCCCACGTGGATGCTTTTCCGAATGCTAAAATCTTAACCAGATCAAGTCTAGGGTCAGTCGTTATCTATCCTCCATATCTCCACTCACTTCTTACTTTCTCCTCTTGTGCTCATATCCCACATCTCATTCAGTAACACTCTACCCTGAATGGCTCTTGGGTCTTAAATTAAAAGGATTATCGAAATGTTTAGATTCCGAGTTTTGGGTGGGGGGTTACAGGAAGGTTTATTCTGTACAACTCAAGGTAGAGGGTTACGTTAGGAGGCAGTTTGTACGAATAGGAAGGGAAGATAATGATTAGCCATAGACTTGAACAGGTTAAAATTGTAGTGATCTGGGGAAACATCCTCTTGGGAGTCGGTTCTACAAAGCAATCGTTCGTGGGGGGGGAAGCTGTTCGAGTGAAACTTTCTTCTCACCGATTGAATACGGAGGTAATGTGGGTGGGTTTGTTACAATATAAGTGGCTTGGTGGGTCCTAGCAGTAAACGTTAGACCTGGTGAAACCAAGGAAATTTAGTTTGCCCAAGCACTTTCCGTGGAAGTAGCGATAGAGTAGCGAGAGACATACCATATCGGAGGGTTGGAAAATAACTCATCAACCAAAAGGACTCTGAAACGCTTTTGGACCCTATCGAGGCTGGAGACTGTGGTCTGGCCAAGCTCTCGCCCAAATATGAAAACAGTACTCCATTTTAGGTCTGATCTGGCGCTTGTAAATGTAGAGGATAGCATGAGAAGTCAAGTACAGGGAACCGATCATTTTTACCTGCATCTTCAGTGCTGTCTCGTATGTACGATGTCCACTTTAGGTCAGGTGTGAGGCCCAATGGTCTCTCAAAGCACAGTGCCTCTCCGATGGGACATCCATTCATCGTGACTGGTAGTAGTTCGGGGTCTGATCGGCGATGTGTATATTTGATTGAAAATTTCCAGAACTTCAACCACTTGAAGGCTGGAGATTCAATAACCCTCTGCCTTTAGTGGCACTTGGGACTTGTATTAAGTGAACAGTTAATATAAATAAAAAAATCGAAATTCCGAGTTTCTATAATTGATCGAATAGTAGCACTTTGACTCAGAACTTTAACCATTTGAAGGCTGAAGAGTCAGTAACAGAATGATCAATTATTGATGGAATATGTTTAATGAGAGAAACCGTTGATGTCTATTAGTTTTTTTAAACAAGAGAGAAAAGAGTATTATACAAAAAATGACGTACAATTAACAAACACATTTTATTTCCTAAGAAAACTAAATAGCAATAATACAAAAGATGTGTGTATAAATGTTCTTTCTCGTATGTATGTGTGTGCAAATAGAGAAGATTGTGAAAAACTTGCAAGTCTTTGTTGGCTTGGTAGAATTATTTGATATTACTGTATAGTAAAATAAGTTTGAGGCATTTGGGCTATAGTGCGACATAAGATTCACTGGGGTACAGAAAAGTTCCCCAAAGGTGAACGGGACACGTCCTTTCTCTAAGGCATCCTGTAGTTAACAAAAAAAAAAAAAGAGGATGATACTTTTCGCCCTTTACTTATATACAGCTTTCAGCAACGCCATCTTGTGGTCGTTAGCAGAGGTTCTTTGGGAGACAAGTTGGATAATTTCGCAAGTCTGACGGTGAAAAGATAATGATTAAAACAACTAAATTGCTTGTGTGTATAATTAATAAAATAATGGCACTAGTGGGTGTTTTTATTGTACTATTTCGTCTGATAGATGTGTGTTTTCTTTAATTCATCGTTAAGACAATTTGTGTTAAATGTTCACGATAACAGTATAGGAATGATGAGAATGTTTGAATAATATCAACTGCTGCAACTCTCGCCATTTTATTTTTGCATCATGAGAGTTGGCGTTATCACGCAGCAAGATAGCAACGCCTTTTCTATTCAGCTTTTCTTCTCTGAAAAGAAGGCATTCTGCCTCACCGTTGCAGCTCCGATTCCCGAAAAGAGATTCGCCAATATCGTCTCCACGTTTCCCACTTTCAAGCGCATTATTTCCATCTGCCACTCGTAATGATAATTCTCTATAATAAATACATTTTGTAGTAATAACGAATTTTCCTTTAGAAAAAATCTTCACTTAGACTCTTAACCAACGAGAGACACGGCATCGCGCTTTCACGTACTTCTTACCTTTATCCGATAGAACCCCCCTCTCCCCAGCCTCTAATTTTATTCATTACAGTAACCGTCTGATTATAACAATAATTGTATCCACTTGGATACACACTGAACAGCAATCCCTCAACTTATAGACAATCGCCATGTTTTAATGACTATCTCCTATTCAAAACAACTTAGCGGGAGAAGTAATTCTATAATTTTTTCCTACAGTAATTACGCGCATTGACGTAATTCCTACTTCAACTGATAGACGGAACCACCATATCCTCTTATTTCGTACATTACAGAACGTTGTTGCAGAGAGATGACAGATGCAATAGCCGTGCTACTTTTTAAAAGTATGAAGAAAATATTTGTCTATTTTCAAAAATGAACTAATGCGAATGTCAAAATAAATCTAACCTGACCGAGAGGGATTTATGAAAATATTTATTTAAACAGAAAATAGATTTACATTCATATAGATGAAGGCTTTTATTAGCTTTGTGGTAGCTATGGGTATCGTAAAATGACCAGTTCGGAGATAAATTGGTAAAATAAACACGAAGATTTTAATATTTAATGAGCAAAGGTGACCTAACTTATAATTTTGAGGCAATTTCCGGAAAGGTCATCATCACTAGTCGCTGTTTCTGCCTGTGGCAAATTACCAACTAACATATTTCTCGCCATTTATTGCGATCTTGAGCAAGCCTATTTAATATCTTCCAAACATTAGCGACCAAAAAATTATGTTAACCCTGTTTTAGTTTTCATCTTTTTTTTTCCAGGCGTCACATCCTCAAGACACAATTCGGCTAACTCGAATATTTAATGTGTTTAAATAGTTTTAAAGATTTAACGTGGATGGTATCGAAGAGTGGAATTGGTTAAATATTCATTTTTTTCTATCGGCTTATGATCTGTGATTTTTCTGATTTGAGCTGAAAGTTTCCGAGTCTATGACTCATAAATCTAAACCTATAAAACAACTGGACGAATGGCTAAAAAAAAAAGGTATATCCCCGATTTAGTATGGATTGGTACTTTAGTTATCTCAGCAGCGTTTTATGTTCTGAAAAGTTCGATCATAAACTTTCAAAAAGTCTAGTTCGTTGAGGTTCTTTCAACTTTGATTTCCAAAATTCGGTGGATCTATTAACAAAATCGAAAACTATAAGCAAGAATATCAATGACCTAGTAAACACAAGTGCATTTTCGCTTTATTGTGTTTGGCCGCTAAGGTCAAATCAATGGACCATATCAATAATTCAGTGATACAGGCAATGAAAGAGTTAATGAGTTTCGATAGGGTCAGATAAGTTATCGATTGACCCACTCATATCATTCACTTTGCACAAAGCAGTCAACCGTAGAAATGAAAACATTTTATACGACTCAACATTCAAGGTTGATTGATTTCTCATTATAGTAATCAACATTGTTTGGACATATTTTTTTCCCTCTTTCGCGTTAGTTGGACCTGGTTGGTTTCCTTGGGAAATTTCCACAAATCTCCGATACTCTCTTCAATATTCTTTCTTTCTTAATAATAATAATAGTAATAAAACTGAAAAATAGGTGTAAATGACGAGAAGTTAACGCGTTTTTTTTTTTGTTTGTTTTTTTTTTTTTTTTTTTCTGACCAATAGAGGTTTTTGCCAAAGTCGGTCAACCAGGTAAGTCAATTGGCCTTTTCTCGATTTATTGAACACTAGATTTTTTTAAAACCCTCACAGTATTTCGTATTGTTGAAGTTAACTAGGGCTGTAATATTCCATAAATAAAAAAAAAAGTGACGTGCCTGGTTGACTGACTCGAGAGTTCCGTGTCGAAACCCTCGTCAGGGCCGAATGTTTGATTCGGTCAACCAGATAAGTCATTTGGCTTTTTCTTGATTTATTGAGGCCTAGATTTTTTTTTTAAATCCTCACAGTATTTAGTATTGGTGAAGTTATCGCTAACATTTTTTGTCGAGATTTACAAACTCTACGTTTCGTCCAATTTCGCAAACCAATCGATTGAATAAGCTGATTTATTTGGAAAAATACTTTGACAAAAACCCTACTTCGCGGTTTAATAATTTCTTTAATTTAATTATTATCTTTAATTTAATTTTTATACTTCATGGTAAAGAAATTTTTTTTTCGTTTTTAAGAATGAAGAATAAATTCTTAGGATTTCTTACTCTTGAGCATGCAACATACAACTAGCCATGCGTAATTATAGATAGATTAAATTGTATGTTAAATAAAGTTTTAATTTTTCAACAAAAAATATTATTGAACTAAGCTAGGTATCCAAGTAAAATCAACTGTACTTTGTAAATCACTTACTTGTTTCCACTTCTCCCCAAAATTTGGTTTTGATCGTTCAATGTATGACGATTTTAGAGGGTGTGATGGACGGGCTAACGGAAGTTAGACTTTTGTATATAGATTGTTTCTTGTATAAATATTCACTTCAGAAATCTTGCGTAACCTTTTTCTGAAAATCAAGTGACAGAATATCTTCTTTTTTTTCAATACTCTTGGCATTCTAGCCGACTTAGTTTCAATTCTACCTAGAGTTTGAAATTCGTTTATTTATTTTACTTATTTATTTTTGCCACTCTGTTCAGTTAATTACTCCGGTCTCTCTACACGAATTTTTCTGGCGACTTGAAAACATTTACCTCCTTGTTGTTGTCATCCATAAGTATTACGACACCCAATGCTACCACGAAAATACGTTTGCTTTGATCAAGAAATTGCAATATTCGAAAGTCAATCAGTCCTCTTCAAATAAGTTTCATGTGAAATTTGACACTTTATTATTCAGTTCAAACACTACAAAAAAATCCAGCAATCATAATGTGATATGAAAGATCGGAGGAGGAGAAAAAATCGAATTATGCTAACTAACCTTTT
>CAHIKZ030004970.1:270000-525000 GCA_903632075.3 Acanthosepion pharaonis | reverse complement strand
CCGTTCAGATCACATCTTCCCAAAAAATAAATACAAGATTCCAGAAGTTTTGAGACTATTAAGGGATTTAATTAAGAACTGCCCTAGATTCTTGTAATTTAGGAATTAAATCAATACGAAAGTTCTTACCCGATAAGATAAAAACAAAAGTTTACATACTCACAAAAAATAACTTTTATTTGTCAAGTTCATAGTCTCCATTTTTTAACAACTCTTTCTCATCGTTCTACAAACTTATTGATGCCACTTTGTAGACAGTTCGTGTTTTCGTTGGAAGAAAGTTATGAAGTACTTTTCGACTGACTGTACAAAGTCAAATCTTTTGTCATTTAAATTGTTCTATGGAAACCGGAAGAAATGAAAATCCGAAAGATCCAATTCAGGAGAATACGACAACGCTATAGAATTTCCCATTTCAACTCTTTTAAGTTTCTGCAAAGTCTGCTTTGCAACATACGTCTTTGTGTCGTTGTGGTGGAAAATAACACCTTTTCAGTTTGCCAAAATCAACCATTTTCCTTGAATAACCGCATTAAGATCGGTCAGTTGGCCGCAATATTTCTTTGTAGTTATTGCTTCGCAATCTCTCTGCAATCTCATCAATACGGACAACAGCGCCTTCATTGGACGCAACCCCGGTTTAGCCACCAGTTCTGTTCATTCACAACCTTGTTTCCAGCTCCGTTTGTGTCGAACGTTATCATAACGATCCATTTTCATCGCCTCCGACAATTTTGTCCAAGAATGGCTCCTTTCCGTGGTCTAACAGCAAAGGAATCGCTATAAAAACACAATCGAGCTTGTTCCGTTCCATCAGAGGATGTCATTCATGTATCGAGTTTGGAAACGAATCCAAGTCTCTTGACATGGCGAAAGGCAGTTCAGATATCAATTTTCAAACTCTTCGTAATCTCTTCCGTCGAAATCTTCACTATGACAAGCAAGGCGTCTTCATCGATATCGGAAGCTCGCCCAGGGCGTAGATGATGGTTTATGTTAAAATTACCCTGACTAAATCTGACAAACCACTTGTAGAAGAACTGGAGCATAATCCAAATAAACCTTTTGAATGTTTTTTATCGCTGTTCCCACACTTAATTCTTTCCGAAATTCATAGTATAATATGGTGAAAGTGCAACTTTTCCTCCACCATCTTTAAGGCATTAATTTGTGGTCAGCATTCAACAATATATGACTCGCAATTGAACGATGCAAGGTTTCAATCTAGAATGATTTGATATATATTTCGTACGGAAACTTCCAATTGTCCCCAAAAGTTTTTATTTATCTATTATTTTATTCCCTTTGAGTCAAGTCTTCCAAATTCCACTGCTGGCCATAAGAAACATAAAACACTTGAGACTGGGGTTAAAATCATTTACTATCCTATTTTATGCGGATGTCCCAATCGCGGCGATCGTGTGTGAATGAAGCGAAACTGTTATTAAAACTAATCCGTATTACTAATTGGTTTTAAGATGGTCAATAATATACGCGTGTTTAAATTATTTATCTGTGCCTAACATGTCATATTCAAAGTCTAGTAGGAATAATATTTGTCATCATAAAAGAACCTTCGGGCAGATGACATTGCTCGTGATGTATATATTTTTGTTTTACATTTTATTAGGATTTCTATCTCTGTTCATAGTTACCTCAAGCTTACTATGTGTAGTCACTGTTTAAGTAAATGTTGATCTTGGACTGAGTTTGTCCCTATGCTTCGTTTTTGTAGTCATTCCAAAACAGACTCTGTTAACAATCTCCGATGCATGCTAAATTGAAACAGTTTCCCCACTCAGCATGATGAAAATACGCGAGATCGTTGTGTGGCCCATTGAGTAGTTTTTCATCTTTCACATAGTCTAGGAAATTTATAACGATGTAACAGCTTCCACTGCAGTGGCCACTGGAAGGACTTTATCTAATTTTATTTGACTTCTCTAACAGAAGATAAATTGGCATTCCAAATGCACAAATGCACTGCCGACTTAATAAAGATGGCTACTAAGATCTACGATAAGAATGAATCCTCTATCAAAAACACAGCTTTTATTATAGTTGTTAAAATTTTTTCTATTTTGTTGTTCATCTCTTACAGTTCTTTATAAATCAAGCATTATTATAAGTATGTATATAGGAAAAAAATATATATCAGACTTCGTACTCTGTCGCTTTAGAGATCGAGTAGGAGTCTTGGGATACATTCTCCACGGATAAGGGGAGAATACAATATCTCTTTGTCAGTGGAATAAAGAAATTAATAAACCTCCCACAACTATCAAGCTTCGATCCAATTGAAAATCTCTTAACTTGTCTAAATTTGTTTTCCTGTCAATTCCACTATGTTCTAGTAATTTGCAGTTGTTACAACAACCGTATTCCTTCGCCACGTGAAATTTATCAAAATAAATGAATTTCGTTTTTCATCCGAAATGGAAAAAAAAACATCTGGAGAAACAAAAAAAAAAAAAAATGTCCTCCGTAAAATCTTAACATACAATCGTTTCCTTCCTTCGGGTAGTCTCTTGGCGCTGACCCTTTTTACTTCAAACCAAGCCCTAAATAGTTTTCTCTTTCAGATTTGCAAGGCCATTTTTCAACAACAACACGATAATTTCATGCGCATAACATTGCTCATGGGCGCGCATGCGTACAACGCATCCGCACGCACTTCCATGTGCGCAGGCGCAAAGCTTCCTCTTCTTCATCTGATGATGACACTTCTCAGTAAATAGTTACCAAAAACAGATTCGTTCTCCGGCGGGCACTTATCAAGTTATAGCACACAGCTGTTGAATTATGTATTTATTCAACAACAGATATTTCCGTAGACACAGGGAATGTCGGTCGCATACGTAAGCACGACAGAAACAAATGTTCGTCAATGGAAATGGACAACGGATTGGATGAAGATCGACGCGCGGACATTACATAATTTGGCCTCATATATATTGCATAGCAACAAGTTGATGAAATCGCTGACTGATACGAACTAAAGCTTTAACTAAAACAACAAAGCCTCATCACAAAACGGTAGACAATCGACAAGAATTCGTCCATTTTAGGCTTCTTGTCTACCGATCAGCTGTTAGATTTTCCCCTTCATTTTAAATTTCTAAAGAATATAAATCGAGAAAGAGTTATCTTCTATGTGTTTTGTCGCTTTAGGCGTTGGTGATCATGACTCTCCACAATTTCCTGTCCTTTGTATCTCTTAATAAATTTGTTTTTTTTCTTATCTCCCCTAAACCCTGTTCCACCATCCATTTATTCAAGCTCGTTAAGTAGGTTATGCATTGTTTATCTCTGCGTTCAATCTGCCCTGTGACTATCAAATTTTCTAAACCTGCTTTCCTCATTATGTGTCCTATAAATTTCAACACTCTCTTCATGATAATTATAAGTGTTCTTTTTGTTTCCACTTTCTCTAAAACGTCCTTGTCCCTCGCATGCTGAGTCCATTGTATTCTCAGTATCCTTCTGTAGAACTACGTTTCTGTTGCTTTATGTATCTTCCTCATCTGTGAAGAGATTATCTTGCATTCATTCTTATAAAGAAATATTGATGTTACGTAGCAGTTAGGCAATGTTTTCTTTGTTTTAATGAAATTTTTCTGTTTCTTAATACTTTGTTTAGCTTTTGGAAGACATCTTTGGCTATCCCAATGCACCTTCGGATTTCAATGTCGCACTTTACGTCCTCTGTTAAAACACTTCCCAGATATTTAAATTGTTGTACTTGTTTGATTTTGGCATCTCCAATTTGTAATTTGCATGTTGGGATGTTCCTTTTACTATCAGCCATGTACTCTGTCTTCTTGCAATTAGTCCTTTCTTCTCGCCTTCTTTCACAGCTATCTGTAGGAGTTTTTGTAGTTTCCTTCCTATGTCTGCTATCTACACTGTCATCTACATGTATATGTACATTGTAGCCCCCAATAATGAATTCTGGTATGAATTCTAATTCTCTCAAAATCGCCTCACTGTGTAGGTTGAATAAGTCTTTGGCTTACGCCCATTTCTTTCTTTACAGTGTACAAAGTCCCTGAGCCACTTGAGGTAGATGGTAACAGAATCAGGCTCAGTTTTATGCGGATATGTAGGGAAGATAACGGTTAACCCTAGACTTGAACAGGTTAAGGTTGTAGTAATCGGAGAAAACATGCTCTTGAGAGTCGGCTCCACGGAGCAGTGGCTCGTGAGAAGCTGCTGCTCCAGTGGAACTTACATCTCACCAATGGAATACGAAAGGAATGAGGGTGATTCGCTACAATGGGCGTGGCATGGTGGGTCTTAGCCCTGTGGGTTAGAACTGGTGGAACTAGGGAATGTAATTCGTCTGAACACTTTCCATATTTTAGTATATTTACTGAATTCATTTTCTATTCGTATGCAGGCATGGTAGGTCTTAGCCCTGTGGGCTAGAACTGGTGAAACTAGGGAATGCAATTGATGAGATATCTTAATCAGATTTTTTCTATGTACTCTGTAGTTATCAAAGGATTTAATGACATTGCATTTGTGTATTTCAGGTATCCTCTTTATGAAAGAGGTACTGTTAAATGAATCCCTAACATTTCCAGACCTGTAAATTGGAAGGGATGGCCCAAATTCCCTGGCCACCTTGTTCACCAGATATCACTCCCCTGAATTTCTTTCTATGGGTTATGTTAAAGATATTGTGTATCAAACAAAGATACAGGACATCACTGGTCTAAAGTAAAAGATCACTGATGCCATTGCCACCATTGATGAGGCTATGCTACAGCAAACATGGTAAGAAATTGAGTAACATCTTGATGTGCTTCATGCAACTAATGGTGCCCAGATAGAGGTGCATTAAATTAGTTAAAAAACGTCAATATTTACTCCTCATTTTGTAAAAATTTCCACATATTTGTCTTTTTCTTTGTTGTTATAATAATTTTTTTTTTTAAATTGTAGAGACTTTATGAACACCCTGTATATTTATCAGTCAAGCAACCTGATCACACTACTTGCTGATGAGATAACACATTGCTAAGGTAACACAATGTTACTTGAAGCAAACACACTTCATATTATCATAACAGAATATATTACTAAGTTGCGAAACCAAGTTTTCAATACATTGCTTATTATTTTTCATTTAAGTTAACTTTCTTTGGATTTCTTTTACTGATTTAACAAGCAGAATTTTTATTTAATGAGTATTGTTTTCAGTAAGATGTTTGCAGTTACAAGAGACAAATTTGCATACAGCATTACTTTATATTAAATGTAATCTAAAATTGTAAAATAACACACAACACTAGAGTTAAAAGTTATATAATAATTATACTACTTTAATAATTATATAATAAGAGTTATATAATAATCTACAGATAAAGATGAAATATGCAGATATCATCATCATCATCATCATCCCCTTGACTTTTGTAAATCGTAGGGGGAATCCAAATGCAGAAGCCATATTGAATGTCCTTCACAACGGTCTATAAATGGCAGCCATCAACAATTCTGGTATAGTCATACCTGTCCATTGTTTGACATTGTCCAACCAGTTTTTTTTTTTATGTTAGCATTGTCTACTACATCCATCTTCAATGGTGCCTTGCATGATGGTCTTGTACAGATTGTCGTACCTTGTAACGTGTCCAAACCACACCATTTTTTTCTCCATTTGATAGTGATTAGAAGAGGTTCCTGGGAGCCGACAAAACTTTCAACCCTTTTCCACACAAATGGCAAGAAATCGAGTATCGATGTCCTTTGCAACTAATGGTATCCATGTAGAGGTGGATCAAATTAGTTAAAAAAAAAAAAAAATCAATATCTACTCATTTTGTAACAATTCCCACATATTTGTCAGTTCATTTTGTAATATATTTTTAAATAGTAAAGAGACATTCTGGCCACCCTGGATATATCGGTTGGTCACAATAATAAACGAGATAGTGATTGTTGAAAAGTTAGCAGCAAGATGTTTTTTTAACAAAATATGACAGATAAATCCTTAGGTTCTTAATGTGATTTTGTTTGATTTATTTATTTTTTTAATAGCTCTTTTGTATTTTCTCTTTTCAGCTTTGATAGACGCATCGGAAACCTGCGTACGTGTCAACCCAATAAGATTAAAAATATTTATTGTAGTTTTTCTTTTAGTGAAATATCGTTTCATTTTTATTTATTTTGTAAGTCGCCTTACTCTATCTTCTTGTTCTTCTTTGTTTTGATCACAACATTCAGGGTCCAGTACTCTGCGCGTGCGAAATTTGAAATAAAATGCCCCCGACAAGATTTGAATTCGTATATCCCATCTCGATAACGTCTTCCATAGACATCGCTCCAATTATTTATTTTTGTTTTCCTTTTGTTTTGATCTAATGGTAAATGGATTAAAATTAGATGTACAGTATTTCTCACCATATAAATCGCACTTTTTTTCTCTTAAAAATCCTCTTACGTTGTTTATTTTTGGTTTGTTTTTTGTTTTTTTACCCCAATGATTGAATTTGGGTAAGCAGGTTGCCTATGATTTCGCAAACACTTGAATTTGACAAATTGGTTCTGTTGGAGGAATTCATTCGAATAATATCCAGTAGCTTATGCGGAATTAGTAAATACTAAACACGTCAGATACATCGGCGTAAGGATCAGCTGTAACAAATTTAGTATATGAGAAAAGGAAATTGAAGGTAGAATGTGCTGCGCCAAAGGTAGTTTCACCCAGCACCGCTACCAATTGTTACACGCTTACGGCCATATTACGTTGAAACACCGGTTTTCATACGATCACCGAAGTTAAGCAACTTCAAGCTTTGTCCGTACTTAGATGGGTGACCACTTGGGAATAGCAGTTGCTATATGGGAACGGCGTAAAGGATAATGGCTTCGAATTAGAGATTGGAGAGCCGAGTTCCAATTCCAGTCAGTTTCGTTTTAGTCATTTACACGCAAATACCTTTGGGAAAGGTAGAAATCTCTTCTCCTCGCCCCCTTCGCCGCAGCTATAAGTTAATTAGTAGGACTTATCAGTAAATCATTATCTCCATAAAATTCATACAATTAATTTTCTTGCTTTAAATAAACTTCAAAAGGTTAATAGGCCTTAAAACACAAACCAATCAAAGCAAATTGCTACAAAAAGCAAAATATCAACTTAAAATGTCGTTACGTTCTTAAATTAGTAAACACTAAACACTTCAGATACGGTGTATGGGTAAGTAATAACACATTGGTATAGAGGATAAAGAAATTGAACACAGAACACTACTTGAAATAAAAGGTTGGGAAGGAGACCGCCATCAATACTAGAAAAGGTGATAATCAAGATATTGACATTTTGTACGACTTTCTAGAAAGAACAATAACAGCTACTGGATTTGAAAAACTTCTTTTCAGAGAAAGATTTTATAAATGTCAGTACTGGCTGCTCGGTCAATGAATAACAAATGTTTCCTTATAGGGAAACGGCTAATATAATAAATACGGCTAATTACAATAAAACGGCTAATTAATATAATACAATAAATCTTTAACCAAAACCCTGTTGAGGGTTACGAAATTCTAAAGTTTTCCCCTAGATATTCTTTGCCGAATTATAAGTGCGGGTTACTCTAGGTATTTGGGGAGGGAGATATTTTATTTAACTTGACCTGGGAAAGCCAGAAGTGTTCAGGAGGAATTTATAAGGTTCTAACTAATATAAATTGTCGGTACCTATTTTTGTTGAAGGGGGGAGATGTAAATGTCAAAAAGGAACTGTTAAACCTACGAAAATTAGATTCCTGAGCAAATATTCTTTTTGCTTATGCGCCCTCAACCGCGCTATCAGTCGTTACTCTAATTTTTTCTTTTCTGAATGTCTTCTAGCGATAACAATTTAAGTTTAATAACGGCAGTTTGAAATATTATAGAGGAAGGTACATCGTGCAGTGGGATAAAAACATAAAATAGAGTAAGTAATAATAATAAACATATTTGGAGGTTTATGAAGCTCCATATTTATTTCTGCTTCTAAAAGAATTTTCATGATTCTTCGATGACACAACACAACTTATGAATTCATACATGGATATCCGATAGTTCATTTCTTCCATCGTTCTTTTAATTACGGCTCTTTTTTTTTCTTATTCTGAAAAGAACAATATTGAAAATCTGTGAAATAGGCGATGTTTTTTTGTTGTTGTTTTTTATACAAAAAACAATTCGATAAAAACTCTAACCCTTTGTTTTGTCCTGTGTTTTTTTGGGGTTTTTTTTGGGTTTTTTTTTATTACCTTTTGAAGTTTTTTTTTCTTGGCAAAGGTCGCTGTTCCGAAAATTCTATATTGTCTCAATACAGTCCTTCTATAATTGCGTTATTTTACAACTTCGTTTTTTTTTTCTCCCCGCCCCGTTTCTCGCAGTTAAGGAAAACAATCTTATAAACAAATTCCGCGCGATTTTCTCTTTATTTAAATTGTCTATAATCAAGTGATTCTTTCTTATCTAATCACAATTATTTCGCCTTTTGTAGACAGAGAAATAATAATAGAAACCTCTAAAATCAACTTGATTGTTGTTCACTAAAAATTGATTTATACATTAACTTTTAACCAATTTACAATGTGTGTGTGTGTGTCGTTTAAATCAGAACATTTTGCAAATAGCAGACATTCTACGATGGGAATTCAAAAAGTTCATGGACAGATGGAATTAAAGGATTCTTTTTAAGTATAAACTTTATTTCTCCAAGATCCATCAATATTAAAACATTTCTGTGAATGATGATACCGGCCATTTATACCATCCCAAGAGAACTGAGCGTCCTGAGAATTTAACCATTTAAAACAGCCTTTTTATGTTATTAATGATTTCAAAATAGGCACCTTTCAAAACTTTTTTAAGCTTAAGAAATAAAACGGTAGAAAGCGGTAAATTAGTTACCGCCGCTAACTCCCTAAAATAAGAACATATCATGATAAAAAAAAAACATCCTAAACTTGATAAAAACAAAGTTTTATCGTCAAAATCTTTGTTATTAAGAGGAAAGGTTAAAGTATTTTTTGATTATTTAATTATATTTTTTATTCCTTTTTGAGAACGTTCAAAATTTTGGTTAAAAAGTTTGTTTTTCTTGCGTCAGCAAGTGGATTATATTAGCATAACATTAGCATACAAATTAGCGTCTTCTTTGCTGTGAAAAGCACATTGATTTGGAAATTCTTGCAGAAAGCAAATAATTGACGGGTTTAATGAAACATTCAGAACGTCTTCCAAAATGGATTAACTTATTTTAGAAAATCTTTGTAAAAAAAAAAAAATATATCTTTTTTACATCTTTTACCCCATTTTAAAAAAAAAAAGTTTAATATTTATTTTTTTGAAGAATTTATCACTTTTTTTTAAAACCAAACCCCATTTTTTGTTCTGTATCGTAAAATAAAAAAATGCAATATAACCAAGGCATTATTTAATAAGAGTTTTTAATTGCTTTTATGAATAAGTTATATTAAGGACATTATTGTCTTAAGAAAAAAAATCCATGAATAATGAATTTTTACAAGAATTGTTTTAATTTTTTAAATTTTAATTAGAATAATTTGTAAAGTTTTAAATCTTTTAAAATTCTATATTAATTTGTAACGTTTAGGTGATATTGTTATTAAGTAAAAAATATATATATTTATTAATCATAACTTTTATTACAATTTAGTAAAGTTTTTTTATATGTTTGTAAACGTATCGATTTTTGTAGATACGGGTGATCATACACGATATTATCAGAAAATAAAAGCGATAACTATAGCAAATTTAAAGACAATGTATCTAAAATTCAATAAAACATTAGATTACGAAGAATATTTTCCTCAATTTTTAAGGTTACTGAGTACATAAAATTATATAAAAAGTCGCTTCCGTTATATTCTTCAATTATTTCTTACAAACATATCCACTGTAGAAAAACATTAGATAAATTTCCCACTGTTATTCAAGCTATCAACACCTTAAACAATCAGCTAGCGCTGTGTAAAAAAAAAAAAAAAGGGATGGGGGTATTTTTGTGATATTTTAAGCTTAAAGTAATATTTGTTTCTGATCAGATTAATTACATTTTAAATCATCAAATATTCCCCAGGTTCCAGAAAAGTATATTTTATTTTGGAGAGATTTTTTTTTTTAATAAAGAGAATTATATTGTGTTAAACAATGGATAAAAATGGCGCTAAAATCAACTATATAAAATCAGCTTTAGAAAAACTCCTTCCGGTGAATTTAAATTAGTTTTGAAATACGGCAAAGTATTTTGCTTATTGGAAATATTAATCTATTAGCTTGAAATTAAAACTAAAATAAAAGCTTCAAGAAAGATTTTTCATTTTTAAAAATTAATTTTAAATCTTAGTTATCCCGAATCTGTGGAGATATCTCCGTTAAATCAGTATTGTAAGGTGGATGTCTTATAATTTCCCATCGAAATCCTCCCAATGTTCCCCTTGTGTGAGAGGAATGGACAAGGCCATTATCATGGTGGAAAAGGGTTTACTGATAAAGTTTTCCACGCCGTTTTACTACTTAATTTTTAGTTGATTTTCTCAAACACTTCTGTAATTAGTAAATGTTACTGAATTTTTTTTCTCTTTTTTTTCTCTCTCTCTCTTATATATATATCCCCCCCCAAAAAAAAAGCTGCCACCGTAACCTTTCCTCCTGGTCAGGTTTGCTTCTGCTTAAACTGAATACTTTCCACCTTTGGATGACCATTACTTTTTGGGGGCTTTGTCTTCAGGATCCTAATGGATCAAGCTTTATCTCCAGTACAATTCAGGATTTTGATCTCATTTGTTTAAAGTTTCGATTGAAAGCTCTGCATTTGTTGCTGACCTGGGCGCAACGGGTTTGACAGTCAAAGAGCAGAATTTCCTCAATGTTAATTTCTCTAATGAAATTGCATACACTGAAAGAACTGAAGTGAGTAGAGTGTTACTGTTTATATTTTTAGAAACCAGGTCTGCCAATACATTAATCATTTTCAACTCTGTATCGTCCTTCATTGATTTTTTTTTGGGGGGGGGTGTATTTTCATATATTTTTTTCAAAGCGCCAATACTGTCGTCAGTCTTCCAATCAAGTTTTACCATAAATTTGATGCTAGTACTTATTTCAATTTTGACACGATTCCTGTTGCTCTAAAGAGGATTGGTCACTTTTAAACTAGCGTAAACCTCAGTCTACTGCTTCGAAATACTTCCGGTCCACGTAAGCCGAAGATCGCTTTGCCGCAGACAAATCTCAAAATATTTGCGTATTATTCTTAGGTGCTCTTTCAACGAATTTTTTGATGGTTTCGTATATCCGTTCATTCTCTTGAAATTTGACGAGAAAGAGAAAAATTATTAGATTACCTGCGTGCTTTACCGTCCGTTAAAATCGCCGGTGATTTATGCCAGGTAAACGCTAGAATTTCAAACATTGATTTTCAAGGTAAAAAGAATGAAACTTTTTTTTTTTTTTTTTTTTTTTTTTTGGATACCGAATAAATTTTATTTGTTTTTAAATATTTCTAACTAGATTTTTCATCTTCATAGTTTTTAATCGTGTTTCGGCGTTTTTTTGTTTGTTTTCTTTAATTTAGTCTCGCAAGAATATTTGCTGTGAACAAGACTTCGATACATTGTTCTACAAACTGAAAAGGAAGTCTCATTAAGTGAGGTGAAAGTAAAAAAACGTCAAAAATCGATGCGACATTTAACAGATGATATACCTAAGATAGAATCAGTTGATGTCGCTAATATGACTAATATCAAACAGAACGTCGTTCAATGATGATACTTAATACAGTTCGATGATGCAAACATAACCAGTTTGTTTCATCGGGTTAGAAATCCCAGTTATATAGGTTGCCCCCATCAAAAACAGGAAATTTTGGTACAGTTTATTTAACTGTGGGGATGTTTTTAGTTATTTGAAACAAAAACAAAGGATAGGAATTTAGTAGCTTAAAACAATAAAAACACAAATGTTAGATGTAGCGTTCAAACTAAAGAACTCTAGCAAAATTTCTTGGGATTTTTTTCAGTCCCAAAACTAGATGTTCTTTCGTAAAGAGAACAGTCATCTCGCGTTAAAAACTTGATACCTGCGGCATCGTGGAACAACAAAGGGTTAAGAAATTTATGTTAGTTATTTTTTTACTTCATTCATATAGTAAAATATATAGTTATTTTTTATATGTTAATTTTTTTTTCATCATATAGTAAATCTAAACTGTCTTGTATTTTGTGGGGCACTCTGTATGATCACATGTCACCAGTTCAGAAATTGACAAGTCTTTAAACTTGCCAAGAAAATCTTTACATTCATCGATTACTCTTTTAAAGGGTCTACTGTCCATCATGCATTGTAGTGTTACACACATGAGGACTGAAGAACATACCAATGGAAAAGTTTTAATTAAAAACAACCAAGTTGAAGATACATAATTTGATTCTTAATTAGTAAAGAAAACTTAATTCCCTGAGATGTCAGACAAGAAGTTAAGAAATTCCTGCTACATAAATGGAGTAAATGTAGAATATGAAAAAAAAACTTTTGACGTGACTGTGAGAATCATTTTTATCTCAAGTTATTAACAATAACAATATAAAATGTATGTCGATCCAATAATATTGATCGTTTCGGAGATATGTACTGAAGTCAATCATTCACCCTCAAAAACAATAAACAGAAAATCGAGCTGTGAAAAAAAAAATATGGGCTTGGCTAATTCCATGATAATACTTAACGTTGTCCCTGTTCGTCATTTGAATATTTCATTGTCTAATCAACAAAAAATGACGTTTTCAATTTACATTCTCATGATGGCAATTATTTCAGTGGTTCAGAGAACAAACATGATATGATTGTTTTCTGAGGTTTTCACATGGCTTACTCTCATTATTTCACACATTTTTAGAGTTGTCTTCACTTTTGTGGTTGCATGCGCAGTGTTTCGGTCGATAGATTCATCGGCCTTTTTTCAAAATTCTGAAATGGAATACACGCATTATTCGATCTATAGTCTTCATCAGTGTTATTTTTAATGTGGTGTTGTTTAAATGTATTTTATTTTCTTACCAAGTTCGCTCTTTTTAACACAATGATTCCGTCTTTTTCTGGAGTACATTCGTCAGTCTTGAAGACTCACGCTACTCCCTCGTCATGTATTTCCACTTTCTTTCAAGGGGCGTGTAGCGACCCCATCATTCGTGTTTGTGAAACGCTTCACTCTCAAAGCTGGACATCTTTTAATTGTAATCTCGCCGTGTCCAAGGAGACTGACGACCTTCAACATTTAATTTGTTTGTCCTTTTTTGTCCCCTGCTTTGATGAGTTAATAATTCAACCGTATCTCTGATCTGCGCTGATAGAGCAGAGAAAACGCCTTATTCCATGGCAACCCAACGTCCTAATCTTGCAAGATGAGATATTGTAAATCTTGATATTCAAAGTGCTTAACAGTGTTTCTTGTTGGATGTGATATGTACACGGTCAGCCAGCACGCCATAAGCCAGTCGATTCAAACAAACTGCTAGAAACAAAATGAATACAAATGCGCTCATGACATTTCAAATAGCCTGTGAAGAAAGCAAATCAAAACCTGTATATAATTCTATGTTTGGATGCACATGTATAATATAAGAGATATTGAAAAGTTCTCACCTCGACCAAGAATCTTTCACTCACCTAAAAATCTCAGGTGTGGTCATTTGGTCAGCATTTGTGAACTGGTTGCTTATATATTAATTAATATATATATAATAGGCGCGTGACCGAGTGGTTTGGTTAGAACATTCGCTTTCTGGCCACGAGACCTGGATTCGAATCTCACCATGGTCGATTTGTCAGGAAGGAGAGTTCCTGGTGTTATCGGTCTGGAGTGGGGCGATCCCAGTGTGCGGCACCTTTGGAAAGTGCCTGAAAATCATATCACGGTTTGACCCAAGCCTGGTGAGTGAAATGGAGTAGATGGAACACTTGGGGGCCGTTGATAGCTGTGCTAGCACGAAGTCAGAAGTCATCGTGACCGAGGGTTTGAGTATGCTGGCTTTGTCCAAATTGTTTATTACGCTAGATAGCACGCTCTCTCCCAGAAACTGTAACTAAGGTCTACTCAATATAGTTGTAGTATAAACCACAGATTGGCTATGTAGGTGTTGAACAAAACATAAATGTGCCTGAGCGATTGTCTGCAATAGAATTGACTAATAAACGGGTATCCTCGAATACTAGTGGCCATATATATATATATATATATATATATATATATATATATATATATACACACACAAGTATATGATTGGTGTATACGGAATAAATTCCAATAACCAACAATTACTATTCTTAAAAGAGTGCTCAATGCAGAGTAGAGCAGATATAATTATTTAAAATTTAAAATATAAATATTATAAAATCACTACAAAAATAGCCCTTTTATTATGGCTATTTTTGTAGTGATTTTATAACATATTTATGTTATAATTTTAAATAAATAATTATATATATATATATATATATATATATATATATATATATATATATATATATATATATATATATATATAAACAAATCCTTTTACCTCATATGGGGAATAGTCTATTTCGGCAGATGAGAAAGAGACGAGACAAGAAAGCCCAGAACATTAACCTTATGACGACCAGTGGGGTATTAGAAGAAAACAAGTATTCAACCTAAATTGAAAATTAAAGTAGAAATTAAGAATGAACCCAAAAATAGATTTAAAAGAAGTTATAGATAAGGAGATATAAGGGATTAACGGAAGGAGAAGTAGGTTTATAAATTATAATGAATATAGTATAAACTGTTTTAGAGGGGGGAAGGAATAACTTAGGGTAGCTAAATAAGGGAAAAATTCCGCTATGGGGATTAGAATTCGATTATATATATATATATATATATAAATATATATATATATATATATATATATATATAGTACAGGTAATAAATCCGTAGGTATATGATCCAAGTGGATCTTAATCTAAAATATTAAAACTGATCCACAGAAAGAACTCAATGATTTTATTATAACAGAGCATATAAATAGTATGAGACAGCAAAATCCAAAATTACCTCATATAGGGTCGGGGAGATTAGATCTATTTCAACCGACGAAAACTACATCAGTCTTATTCAACCCCGGTGTATAGACTGAGTTCGTGTTGGAATTAGCAATTTAACTTCGACAGCAGTCAAAAAATTGATACAGAATTTATCCATTTCGATGTTTCAGTCAAACGAAATGCCCGAGACACTGGTCAGGGGAAGGTGGAAGGGAAGAGGTTTTATAAAATTAAACACGGATATTAACCTTATGACATTAAATTGGAGTTATAAGAAGAATGAGGTGTTAATTTGAAACTAAAAGAGGGCGGAATAGAGTTTTATAAAAAATTTACATATATAAAAGGTTAGGTTCCTACTTAAAAATTAATAAATTAAAAATAAGATTTATTTAAAAGATTGAAAATAAGTTATATTTAGATAATTCAGTCCGTACTCAGTCTATACACTGAGGTTGAATAAGAGTGACGTAGTTTTCGTCAGTTGAAATAGATTTATTCTCCCTATATGAGGTAATTTTGTTGTTGTGTGTGTGCGTGTGTGTGTCGACATTTGAAGAATTAGGGGGATGGAGCTTTGGTGGCTCATTAATGCAAAACTATATTATGGAAATGGATTATATACAAACGGATTTCTTTACCTTATACACACACACACACAGAGGCAATAATCTGTTGATATATAATCCAAGTGAATCCTGATAATATAACATTAAAACTGATCCACAAAGAGAGCTCAATGTATTTATTCTAACAGAGTATATAAATTACATACAAAAGGAATTTTAAATTAATTTTAAATTTCTTATATATATATATAATTAAATAATAATTATAATTATCTCAAATCCTCCCAATAATTTCTATCACACACACACACACACACACACACATATATATATATATATATATATATATATATAAGATATTTTTGTAGGTACAAAATTTAATGATCGAAATAAAAGTATAAAACTTAATATTACGAGTTATGTTAAAAACGGGCGAAGCAACCGGTTTCGCTACCGCTCTTCAGGCTTCAACGGGAGATTTAATTTAAAATTAACACAGAAAAATGTACAATAAAAGGAACTTGTGGGAGGAAATAAAAATTATATATATATATATTAAATATAATTTACGTGCGTTTAAGCTTTTTATTTTTTAAATTATTCTTGTGTTAGTATAAGTTTTTTTTCTTTTCTGGACATAAAATGTGTAAAAATTGTCCGAATGTTTTGTGTATTCGAGCGCTTTCGACTATTCTTTTACCCATTTTCAAGGACGTTTTATTCTATTTATAAATTTTAACTGAATGTGTAGATATTTATTTAATCACTATCTACTGTTTTCATTAGTCTTCTCTTCCCTTCGCTGTCTAGCGTTTCTTGTTCGTCTACATTCGGTAACCCCTTGTGTCTTAGTGACTTCACTGCCTTGCATGGGATGATATGATTAAAATCTATATACAAAGGACAGCCCGAGTCACATGTAACGACTCGGGCTGTCCTTTGTATATAGATTTAAATGCCCTTTGTTTAGTTTTGATGTTGTATAGCGTTTTTTGGTCTATCTAGATAACCTGGGCGTTGAACACTTTAATTTACTATGTAGGTAGGTGTTTGACGTTTCCTCTCTCTCCTTTTTCCCCCCTATTCTGAATTTCTTCTTGTCTAAGCTGTTTGGTCTTTTGGCAAGTTGTCTGTTGGTCCCACAAACATAGTTGCGTTTTTCTTTAGTGTATATACCGGGTGTAGCAGCAAAATTATCCAAATCATGTAACAACATAATTGTCCATCCCACAAAATGTTTAATATCTAAAAAAAAAAAAACTAAACCGAGGTTTTTTCCACGTTTTCAGATAAGTCATTTAGCCATCTTGACACCATTTGTCGTAAGAATCACTGAAAGACCTTTTGAGTTTTTCAGCTAGAAAGAGAACAGGTTAAAATCGTTTTCTCTTTTCCTAAATGAGCACTGTTCAGCGTTGACATCAATATCCACTTTGATTTGATTTAAAATTAGGTTTTTGTGTTGTTTCCATATTCGGTGAAGGACCCATCAGAAATTCGCTTGTCTTAATGTATTTCATTATTAATTTTTGAACTGATTACTTTTACTTGTATTCTTCTTCTTTTGCCTTAACACTTCTGGAGACTTTTTTTTTTTTTATTTTAATTTTTGTCTCTTAATATTTGCTTCAACGCACCACACACAAACACACATAATTCGCACATTAAATTAATGTTTTCTTTGGCGTCGTAAACTCGCCGTGAGTTTTCTTGACACCTTTCCAGAAAGAGGATATTCGGACTTGTACAAATTTAAAACTTTATAGCTGTTTCACTATCCCAGTACACAGCCTACCCCACAGTTTTCACTCCGATCCTTAATCCTTCTCCTGGCCCCTCGGGTAGCTGGTTCTAATAAATTTGCTAGCCAACTATCAATTTTTATCTGGTGCCTGTGGCAGGACTAGTTGCAATTTTTTTTTCTTTAAATCAAATGGGGGCGGGGGGGTGCACACGTAGACCTGAGCAACTTTCGTCACACAGATTCTCCCAATGGTTTTTTTTAATCCTCATGTATATAAGCTAGTTTGTCTTGGTACCTTGGGTTTGTGGCCGCTGCAATGTTTCAGACTCAAGGAGGACTTCTGTTGCCTTGCTTTCTGGGCAGACACGTACACTCAGATCGAAATTGTCAATAATTGTCAGAAGTTGATATTTGTGCTGTAGTTTTAAGTAATTTAATGCATCAGTCATTTTCAAGAACCAGTGTGGTGTCTATGTGATAGTTAAGATTACTTTGACTACATCCCGTTATGCTTTGGGAAGCTGAAAAAGCATTTTTTTTTTTTTTTTTTTTTTTTTCGAATATATATGTGTGTGTGTGTGTGTGCGCATCTTCAATCTATCATATCCACAAGAAGACAACTTCTCCTGCGGTGAATGATATTTGATTTAATGTGGGTAATTTATTTTGTATAATAATAGCTTCTCGGGTTTTGAGGCTTTACTTGCATTGGCTGTTGTAGAAATATATATATATATATATATATATACGCACACACACTTAACAACGTTAAATCCTAGAGCCATCCTTTCATAGGATAGAACTTTGTTAAGCCTTTTTTTACTCTATCTAGGCTTTGAGCAAATTACTGAATAGGTAAGTTTGCCTGAGGCCTTTTTTTTTTCTTCGAATAAGAGTTTTAGGTTTTGGTAAGTTGTCCGTTGGTTCTATCAACGGTTTCTGTTCCTATATATATATATATATATATATATATATATATATATATATATATATAATAAAGAGAGAGATGATGATGATGTAAGTTTGTGGCCCTAGGTTCCATGCTCTTTGCAATCGTCAGACAAACTAATTTTTAAATTTAGGATTCATTTATGTTTGTTTGATGGTATATATGGGGGTAAACAAGCTTTCCTTACTGTAAAGGACCACAAAGGTGACTTCCTTCAAAGTCGGCATAATTAGCCAGAAAATTTTAAAGAATATATGCAACTTGTTATAAGTAGCTAGACAAGCAAACCAATGGTAGACACAAGTGAATGTATCTCCTGGTTTCCTGACATTGAACATAAGAGTAGACATGTTTTCAAGTACAACATTAAAGACTTCTACCCCAGTATATTGGAGAAAAGGCTGCGTGAAGCATTAGAGTATGCAAAAGGTTTTGTCAAGATCCCACTTAAACATATTTTGATATAATTTTGCATTGTCGTAAATTCACTTTATACCACAATGGCGATATTAGGGTACTGCTTATACTGTTCATTTCTTGATCATATGTCTCTAGGTCGCCACTTATGACTTTTGCTCGATGTTGGAAGCAGCGGACAGCCTCCTTCTTTCAACTGTATGGGTGGTGGAAGTTGAAGCTTAGGTATTATCCGGTGAATGTTGGCTTGCAGTATACGGATGTCATGAGCCTATGTTCTGTTCGAGATATTAGTACATCCAGGAAGGCGAGTTTGTTATCGTTTACTCTTTCTATTGTGAAATGTCTCGATGATATTATTGAGTTCACATGGTCCATTGTTATCGGACAAGGGTGTGTCCTTCTTTTACTGTGACAAAACGCAGTTTTCTGAAGACTTTAGGCTTTGAGAATGTATTCTTATCTGGTCTGCACTGAAAGATGTGCTTGAAAAGAAGTACAAAAATACGTGACTCTACAAATGTAGCTCAAAATAAGATCAAACTGGTGTGGCCAGAGTATGAGGGTATCATCTACGTTTATCAGTCATAGGGTTGGCTTTAGTGATGTGGATTCTAATGCCATTTCTTTGAACTATTCCATGTATACGTTTGCCATTACTAGTGATAATGGCGAGCCCATTGGTAAGCCTTCATCCTGTCGGTATATGTCTGATCCCATTCCAAAGTGTGTTTGTTTGTGTAGGGAAAGTCAGCATATCTATCAGGTTATCTATTAGTATACTGGTCCATTTCCTAGGAATAAGTCCGAGGTCAGTCTGTCCCTGGCTACCGATAGTGCCTCTTCCGTGGGTACCTTGGTGTACAAACTCATCACGTCCATGTTCACCATCTGATTGGATTGGATAGGTGCATCTTTGATTTCCACGAAGTGGACAGAGTTTCGGACATATGAAGGGGATTATCCAATTAATGGATCAATTATACCTAGAAGGAAACAGGTGAGGGTGACACACAGAGCCTTGGTACGATGGCGTACACAGACTTCTTAGTAATGTTATGTACCCAGGGTAGTTATGTTGTAGGGCACTGCTTATACTGACCATTTCTTGATCTTGATTCCTTTCTTTATACTGTATGGGTGGTGGGATTTGAAGCTTGGTTATTGTCCGGTGAATGTTGGCTTGCGGTATACGAATGCCTTGAACCCATGCCCTTTTTGAGATATTAGTACATCCAGGAAGGCAAGTTGTTGTTTTCTCTCTCCATTGTGAACTGTATCGATTCACATGGTCCAGTAGTAGAGAATATGGCAACGGAGATGAGGATAACAGTCCGAATAATGTGAATAATCATAATACCTCATCTCAGAGATATAGAGGCCGAAACGTTGTGAATATGGCAAAGGAAATGAGGATAACAGTCCGAATAATGTAAATAATCATAAATGTCTCGTGTCTCTGAGACATTAGGTTTGTAAGTCTCAGAAATTCATACACAGAAGTACTCAAGGACACATGGCCCAGTGGATAAATACGTTGGTCCAGTGACTGGACCCAAAGAGTTATGAGTTCAATACCAGGCCACAAAAAAACTTGGAGAGGAGTTAAAGGGAAATAACTGAGGCATCCCGAAGAGGCAAGGCACGTGGAACTATGTGGACGAAATAAAGTGTTCGGTTCGAAAATTCCAATGAAGGAGCGTACAACGGCCGATTGCAAGGGCAATGAAGATGGGGATAACAGTCCGAATAATGTAAATAATGCAAGTAATTATAATACCTCATCTCAGCGATATAGAGAGAGACATAGACATAAAGGCTGGAGCGTACAACGGGCGAAACGTTGTGAATATGGCAATGAAGATGAGGATAACAATACGAATAATGTAAATAGATAATGATTACATTTACAATTTCACTTTCGGTTCTTCCAACTCTTTCCTTCTGATATTTCTATTTTGTGGCGCTTAGTTAAATTATGAACTATAAGGTCTTGAATAGTACTACGAATTAATTATTATAGTAACTACATGATGAGACCCTAAGTTTGTAACCCGGGTAGTGTTGAGTGTGATTTTTGTTTTTCAAATCTTTTTATATTATTATCTGCTCTGCACGTTCAATTTAATTTTTCAGAATTGTGTATTGAGCACTTTCTTATCTGTTCATTCGTCTGGCAGTTATATATGTGTGATGAAAACATGGTTTTAAGGTATGTTATATTTATGGGTTAAAGTACTCAATATCAGGGACAGATCATATGTAAATATAAAAGTGGACACTGAAGTCAACACCCAGCAGCGACATTATGTTTCATGCTTAAATGCAATCGTCAGACCATGTGTTTTAGTTCGACTGTTTATATATTTTGGCCAGTGGTGCATTATGGGTAGGCCTAACGGTGATCCTTCGAATTATTCTAGGGGATATTGAATGGGAATACGTGTGGGTCAAGATGCAGTTCTGGGCGTATTTTATAGTGTTAATTTTTTCATTGATTATTTTTTGTTGGCTGTTATTACGTTTATATGTGTTTATGTGTGCGTTCGTGGTTTGTTGCTTTTTATTTTATTTATTTGTTTGGATTCATTTATTTTACTTGTTTATTTTTCTTTCTTTATTTTAATTTTTCTTTATTTATTCGTTTTTAGTTTTCAGTTTTTAAAAAATTTAGTAAACATTTGTTTTCGTGTCTTCATTTTGAGATGAGTTCTGATCGTTTATTTCGGAATTTTTCTTGGTCTGTGAAGGTAATTATAGTTACTTTCTCCTTTTAGATTTATTGTTGTAGGCTGGTGCTGTTTGTTTTTTTGTTTTTTTTTTCTATTTTGTTGCCCAAAATCTATTATGCTTTAGGGCTGTTACATAATCTTTTTCTTTTTTAGTTCGTTGAAGATGGTTTCACTGGAAGAATTGTCAGATAATTTGCGGTTAATTGATTGTGGTATCTGCTTGATTATTGATGGTGGATGGTTAGGTGTTTGTATATAAAGTGATCTGTCATTAGGTTTTCTGTAGGGTTGATATGCACATTTTCTTAGGTTGAATGTAACATCTAGATAATCTACTTAGTTTTTATGTTTATTTTGAATACCATATTTTTGAAAATTTTTACGGTCCTTTTCTGGTTTTGTCTGTTACAATTTCTTAAGCTTATGAGACTGTCATCCCTATAGAGGCCTATATCATTTTTATCGATTATTTTATTTAGTTCATGTAGCAAATGTATACATATGAGCCCACATGTCTCTGCACCGTCAAAGCTTCCTATTGTAATGTCAAAAATCCCTTCTTTCTTTATACACGCATCAACATTGTCGCATAATGATTTTCGGGAATGTTTAATAGTATTTATTTTGATTTTATCTTCCTCAAGCCATATTTGTCAGAATAAAAAAATTGTTCGTTTTTTTTGTTTTTTTTATTGTTGATTTAAAAGGTAGCGGTATCCTAGTCATAATGTAAAAACAATCAGAAACTTTACTTTTTACAGTTATCTGGATTTAATTTGTTATTTATATATATATATATCAAGTTTCAAACTGTTTACGCCATTGATATCTGTATAGATTCTTTTTTTTGTTTTTCATTTTTTGAATATTTAAAATTTAATTTTTAAAAAAAACTTATTTGGGGGAATTTTTTTGGAAATACCTGCACAGACATTGGGAAATAACTATTTGTCTTATATGAAGAATAAACAGGTATATACTTTTATTAACTTATGTCATTTTTGCTTCTTTAATTAAAAATGTATATATCCGTTTTTATACGCAGAACAACGAAGTCCACATAACTCTGTAAAATTGACAGGGATCGACTTTTACACTGTTTCAATATTATGAACAGGACCCTCCCTCTAAAATGGAAAATATCAATATTTTTAATTTTGACAAATGTTGTGACTTGAAGAAAGTCTAATGAATGCTAATCTACAAAAATTATTCCTCGATAAAATTGTGGACCAGGCTACTTCAGTAGTGTCATTTTACTTTCAAAAATGTCTAACCTTCTTACATATAATTCACAGCAGTATTATTCAGACCACAGATTATTTTACCTGACAACCGTTCAGTCATCAATACTTGAGTATGACAATAAAATACGCCCGGTAACAGGGCCTCTGATCGGGGAAATTGGAGGTTTTGAGGAGTGAGGAAGCACCTCTTAATTCCTATTATTCCCAGGTTCACCCGGTCCCGGGGTGGTAGCAACTGTTAGGGTCCCAGCCATTGACAAATAGTCAACCCCAAAACAAAAGCAAATGACTATGAAAGTATAAAAATACACCCAATACCTTTTTCTATAAAAAAAAATACTTATTTATATTAAAATGACCCATAATACATTTTATCTGTAGTGGAAGGCATGTAATTGAGTTCAAAATATTTTGATTTCAGCATTAAATAACCCATAGTGTTGATATGCTGCTAAACAAAATGAACCAACATGAAAGAACACTTACAGGACATTAATCCATATAATATTCTACAATTTCTTAAATCGAACTGTATTCCAAAATATAACTTCAACAAAACTACAATATAAAACACACATCACCACCGAGTAATTGTCTACACAAATATGTATATATACTAAAGCTGAATCACATCTACCTTGTATTCAATTGTGAAAGCAAAAAACATTTTTATTATTTCAAAACTACCCACCCACCCAAAAAAAAATTTTTGACATTAAATGACCCATAGGAATTGATATGCCATCAAACAAACAAAACACTCAACAATAGCCCCTTGTACAATAATCTTTGCTTACCTTGTATACACTTGATTTATGGTGGACCGATTCAATTTTTTAAACTTTTATTTAAATTACACCTGATACACTAAGATTTTTGTTTTTACCAATTTTCCTGTAAAACATTTAAAGTTTAATCCAAGCAATTTAATAATTAACATTGACAATAGAGGAACTAACATTTTCCTGGAGCATCTTTATAAATCCGGAAAAGGATGTCATTTATATAGGTGTTAATAGCACAGAACGAAAAAGTACATATAAACATTTATAAGTATTTCCTATGCTTAACTTAGCATGACACAAGGCCAAGAAATGTGGAGCAACAAACAAGGAGAGAATTCAGTTATTCAGAGACTAGTTGCTAAACCCACTATTTCATGAAAAGACAAATACTTGATTGAGAATAAAAAAAGAATCCTAATATCTTTGTATTTTAAAAACCCGGAAATATTTTTATTTTTAGAGGAAGTATTTTTTATTTGATTATCAGTTTTACATAATCTTATAGTCACTGCTATCTTTTCTTGCAAGACCATGATGAAATTGGAAAGCAAAGAATGATTCTCATGATAAAAAACAACAAGATAAAATATAGCTTGTAATAATGAAAAAGTATATTGAGTTAGTGTTGTGATAAAAAGCAACAAGATAGAATAAAACTAGTAATAAAATAATAGATGTTCCTCAAAAGAGTTTGGCATGCTGGTTTTCTTTACAAGCTGAAGAGTTACGGTATCACTAGCTGAATTTCTGATTTGATCCTATCTTTAACAAATCATGTCATGAAAATTGTGTTGAATGGCCAATCTTCTAGATGCATTCAAATTAATGCCATATCCTTGGACTTTCTTTGTTTCTTATCTTCATCAATGACCTTCCCGATGCCATCAGTTTCCAACTTGGTGTTTATGTTGATGACACAACCATTTACTCATATCTTGTAAATTTGATAAAGTAAAATTGGCAGCTGATTTAAAAAATGACCTGTTTTTAATTGGGGCAAGAAATGGTTTGTTAATTTTAACACATCCAAAACAAAATGGCTGTTTTTTAATTGTCTTAGAGAACTCATTTTGCTTTTCACCAGCTGACCTCCAAGAGAGCAACTCATGACTTCTTGGTTTCATATTTTCCACTGACATGAGGTGGAATGATTACATTGAATCAATTGTTAGGTCTGTTGCTAAGAATGTTACTTCACTGTGTCATGCCAAACAATTTTTAGCGACAGGATCTATCTATCCATCTCTCTCTCTCTCTCTCATTTATAAATCTACCATTCATCTGTCCACTGAATATTGCTGCCACATCTGATCTGGTGCACCTGTTATATATCTCTCAAGATTCGTGACAAAATCCAACGAATGGTCTTGACCTGGCATCTTGGCTTTGGTCATTTTCACACAACTGTAAATTAGCTTATCTGTTCCTTTTTTATAGTTTTATGGCAATTGTTCTGATGAGCTTTCTTTGGTATCTTGACCTCATGAATTTAAGTGCAGTACCAGATTTTACTGTTGAAATAGACATAATTATAATATCTATCGTAATAGTTTCTTCTCTCACACTTCTCGCTTGTGGAACTCTCTTCTAGCTTCTTAATTTCCAGTCAACTATAATCTTCAAAAATTTAAATGCAACATCAATTGCCATCTTCTCTCTTTCTGAATACTGTTTTTGTATTGAACTTTCTTCTCACATTCTCAATTTACTTTTACTCTCAGTAAATTTTTACATCTTAGTGGCATTATCACCTTGTTTGAGGTGAAACAGAAAAGAAAAAAAAAAAAGTTTCATAAAGACATAAGTATGTCCTTCAGAATTTTTATTAATTAGGATCAAATTATGTACATTCTCCCCACTGCTAAATGTAGGCTACCATATTTAACAGCATATAAGGTGCACTTTTTTTCTTTTTTTTTTTTTGTTTACTAAAAATCTTTTAAAATTCCTGTGTCTTGTAAGCCATATGTAGGTTTAAAATTCGTGATAGTTGGCTGAAATTATCTACCTGGCAACTCCTATTAGCTTAGGCTTTAGAATAACTTTCATATACCTATTGTCATTATTTAAAAGGCTATTATGCAGATTAAAAATATTATCATTGATAATATTCATTATATTAATTTTATCACGTTTAATATTAGTATTTTGTTTCATTAAAATTATATGTAATAAATTCAAATTATATATATATTTGTAAAATATATTTGTTTCATTAATATTTTTCTTGCAATAACTTCCAGTTGTATTGTTATAAATACAATCAGAATTTTTATATCCTAATTATTCCAATAAGATGTTTACAAGATGCAGGTTGTAGAGATTATAGAAAGGATATAATAAAGTTTTTATAGGCTTGTGTTCTTTTTTTTCCTATTTTTTTGTTTAATTGTAATCATGACTTGTTTAACCAAAATAATACCTCATAAAAATAGCCTAGGCTGTACCATTTACTAATATTTTTACTAATTTTTTCTTTATTTGCCATGACGAAATTGGGGTATGTTTTATACACCCCGTGCGTCTTGTATGCATTCAAATACAGTAATTTCCTCCCTTTATCCTTTCTTACTTTGATTTTTTTTTTTTTTTTTTTTTTAAGTGCCATGTCCATACAAGATGTGGACAGTCCTGACTCCCCGCTGTTCACATATTTATTAACTGTAAATTACCATTAAATATTCAAAGTGAAATTTAAAAAAATAATTTCTGCAAATAAGATATGAATCTAATAAAGTTGCTTACAAATAAATTTTTCTCTTCTGCTTATTTACTCAATTATTAAAGCACTGCACTGTAAAGACTACAAATAAGATGTTATGGCGGTTCCATCACCCGCCCCCATACAAGTGGGCAGGGTTTTAATATACATGGTTAATAATTTAATCATAGGCTGCTTAGCAATAAACATAAAATGAATGAAAAACTGTGGACATAACATCGAAATCAGTTAACAATGAGATTTGAAAATGCTTGACAGTGAAAAGTGTTTGTTTTTTTGTGTTTTTTTTAAACGAATTACTGACAAGTGAGACCAAAGAAAACATAGAAAACAAGACAAGTTCCAATTTCTGAAGTCATCAATTTGGTATTTCTATTCTCATGGATTGTCAAACCAAGAAATGTGATTTCTTTGATGGTTGGTTGAGTTTGTATTCAATATTTAAAATAGGCTCACTGTAATTAGATTTCTATCAAGGTGCATCTCAAACTGTTCTTGAGTTGTTATTCATTTTCTTCCTTCCATCTTTGAGTTGTACTTATTGCTAAAATGACAATAAATTGTAATTTCTTATATGAAGAATTTTCATTTTTAAATTTTTGTGGAGTTTTTCTTTTACTTTGTCACTTTTTATCCCAACATTCAACCATTTTCTTAAATCAAAAATAAAGCAGCATGGATGTTGGGAGAAAAATCAACAATGATAAGATGAAAGAAAAACTAGTCAAAAATGAAAATACTTTCAAACATTCACACAATTTAAGAACATTTTTTTTTCTTTTTTCATTTTATCCCAGCTAAGGCAATAAAACCACTAAGATGCAAGGAATTGCTGAGTGAGAAAAAAATATAAGAAAAAACATTGAAAGAGGACAATAAAAGAACAGGTTTTAAGGGGACAGATAACGATCGACATTGATTTTCAAAAATTTAAATACAAAATTACCTGAAAAGTAAGAAGCCAGAAGAGAGTTCCACAAATGAGAAGTGTGAGAGAAGAAACTGCTAGCATAGAATTTATGGCTATGTCTAGCAATTTCAACTGTAAAATGATGAGACCTAGCTGCCAATCTAGTACTGTGCTTAAATTCATAAAGTCAAAGTACTAAAGAGGAAAAGAGACTGAAGCTGAAATGCCATGTCAAGACTGATAACATTGCAGATTCTTCTTTGGATTTTGTCAAGAATCTCTAGATATGTAGCAAGAGCCCTAAACTAGAAATAGCGGCAATATTTAATGTATGAACAAATGGTAGACTTATAAATGTGTAAGACAGAATCTAGTAGGGAAAAAAAATGTTAAAACAGTGGAAAATGCTAATCTGAGAAGGCTTAAGGACTCACTCTCCTGGAGGTTAGCATCAGCCATGCTGATGGAAGGCAAAAAAGACTCTAAGGCAATTAAGAGAGCAGTTTCATTTTGGTGGTATTAAAATTAAGCCATTTCTTGCTCCAGTTAATGATAGATCAAAGGTCATTTTTTTTTATATCAGCCATCAATTTATCATATTGAACCTTTCAGACTTACCATTAAGAGTAAATATTACTACCAGATACTAAAACAATATTATTTGAAGATGTTGATATATGACTTTATATCTGACACTATTTAGCCTGTTGGTCGTCATGGTTAAATTTTTAAAGAAGGTGAGCTCCAAAATTCTGTACCATGAAAGTGTTTACAAAATATAGCATGGATATTGTGATAAAAAACAAGATATTATTTAATTTTGTACAATTATTCTCTTCAGTTTTGTTTTTAATATTTCAGAGCAAAATGTGTCCCTTCCTGATACCCCCCCCTAAATATATTGTTCTACTCATTAACTATCACAATTACAACTGAAAAGAATTTATCTAAACTCAACATAAAATTTGTCACAATCATACTTATTATAAAACCCAGGTTGTGTGTGTGTCTGTTTATATATTGGATCGGTTTCCTACATTTTTTTGACCGATTACAACAAAACTTCACAGGACTACGTAAAATTACCTTGTGGTGGTTCTGACAGTGCCAAAAATTGGAAAAACATAATTGTTTTTGCACAAAATCAATTTGAAAACACGATTAAGAGGCATCGCTGTCACGAGAATGAAAGAGGGACAACTCATATCGAGTTATACTTATTATAAAACCCAGGTTGTGTGTGTGTGTGTGTTTATATATGGGATCAGATTTCCTACATTTTTCAACCGATTTCAACAAAACTTCACTTTTTTTTTTTTTTTTGGCAGGTAGTGTTTCTTATTGTCTTGCACACTTTTTTCTTTATTTTTACATTCAGAATGCTTTAAAAATTCCATTTACAAGACTTATAACGATTGAAAACAATGTTTTTGTTTGGGTTTGACCAATTCGTAAAATAAAAAAAATAAAAAAAAACTAATTAAGACATGCGTGTTCATCAACCTTAAACAATAATCTTTGTCAATTTTATTTTTCCGTCTTTATGATAGTCAATACTTGATCTATCTCTTACTGTTACATCCCCGGGTAATGCCGGGCTCTACTGCTAGTTACATCTAAAACAAGAAAAGTCTTAATACAAAACAATAAGCTAAAACTTGAAGGTGTTTACTTTATCACCAGTAATGATTGTCACAAAAAATACATTGCATAAGTTTAAATAAAAGATTATATGGACACAAATGGAATATTTTACAAAACAACATATCAAACACATTAATTGCTCACCATAACAAGACTGGCCACAATTTTTATATAAAAAAATAATGCTACCCTAATTAAGGGAAAAACCATTCACTGAGACAAAAATGTTTAGAAAGTGCTCTAATCATTAGTTCATCCACAGTAAATTTGCATCCAAATTTTTACAGCATTTCATTCTTTTTGGCAGATCTTCTGTTAACACAATCTGGGATATTTAAAAACAAAGATGATGGAAACAAAAAATGAAATCGGCTATATCATATAACGAAATCACATAAAAAAAAAAAAAAAAAAAAAAAAATCAACATTTGCATCATCTCTCATTAATACACGTGTGGTGGCACCAACATAAACAAACTTAGTCCAATTAAGTCCTAAATGAAAAAATGTGTCACACAAACTTTCCAATTTGTCATAAATCTTTCCACCAAAATTGTTCTTGATTGTTATCCCATATATATATATGTGAAAGAGAAATAGAATAGATGAAATATTTTGTGCACAACACTCACAAAATGAATTTAAATCTGAGTGACCTTGAAATGAATAAAATTTCGAAATAATAAATTCAGTCTTAAAAGTGTTGAGGTAAATTTTTGACAAATCCATTCTTTTTAATGTGTAAAATTTTTAACAAGTCATTAGAACTTGCATAGAATATATTTCTCCTTTTCATTTGTTCATTTAGAAAATATCAACATTGATTGATAAAAGCAAAAAAAAAAAAAAAAAAAAACGTACTCAATTTTGACATCACATCACGTACACACAGAGCATTTTATCAGGTAAGTTATGAAAAGAAAAATCTTTCAATTGATTAAGTCATCACTTAAAAACCAATTGTGTAGACATGACAAAATAAAAAAATAAGCAAAAACATTCAAATTATGAAATAAAAATAAAACAAACTAAAAACAGCCAAAAATGATAAAACTGTTTGAAAAGGAAAAACTTGAAATATATCAAAGCAAAGAAGCAATTTTTTTCTCTTTAATACATATGCAAATTATTTAATTAATGTCAATATTCAATAAATATTAAAAGGTCAAAAACATAATTGTAGATTTTAAAGTTGATACCTGACACTGGTCAATTCATTTCTATATGGCCTTATAGGAAAATCAGCACAAAGAAATGGTTAGTGCTGAGTTCCAGTGATAGGACGATTAGAAACCTTGTTAAGATATTTGTAGAAATGAGATGGGTCATGAAAAATTTATTGCTATTTTAATTATCTTAGCTTTGTCTGGCACAATTTCATTTTGCTTAAGTAATCCTGAATTAAATAAAAAAAAAAATATAAAGAAAAACAACAAACAAAGCAATTTTGATACCTAAGAACAGGCATGTCTCTTTAATTTATACATTTTCAAAAACTTAAAATAAATTTACAATTCAAATTCAACTGAGAAATAATCAACATGATTTAAATTGTTTGCTTTTCTTTCAACAAGAAAATTGTGGAGTAAAAACTTTTTCACGGACAAAAATTGGTCACATTAGTGGCAGTTTCTCTAACTGACTGGTTAAAATCAGATGTTAGTCAAAACAGACAAAATCTGTGTGTTTTTCTTTGTCTCTCGCACACATGCCCACTTTCAATCCCAACGTGAAGTCCGAGCTCGTTTCACTAAAACTCCTTGTTCATTTAATGCCATGTATGTCTTTCGTTCTCTATCTTCGGTCAAATTCAAGTAGGTCAGGTAACCAACGCAGCCCATGAACAAAATCACTCCAGGAATCATTACAACTTTGTTCTAAAATAAAAATGAAAAAAAATTTTGTTTAAATTTCAAAACTAAGAAAGAAAATGATGTCATTAAAATTACCATATTTGAAGGCATCTACATCCTTCCCAACCATTTATTATTTAATTAAAGACTATAATGAATTTAGGTTCAGTAGAAGTACTAGTAGCCTGTGGCATCTGGATAAACCAAGTGCCTAAACATTGTATATAAAACCCAAAAGAATTTTTAAGTTATTCAATTTTAATAGAATTTGCCGACAAATATGGTAAATTATACTGTTGTTAAATTCTGGTGAATAATGTGTGTGTATTCTGAGGCTTGGTATTTCCATTAATCCAGAAGTTATTTAAACAAATGGAGCCAAAGAACATCATTACTGACAGAAATGTGTTCAAACAAGAAAACTGAAGATACTGGTCTGATCAAATCATAGATGATTGTGTTTTTGGAAAATCCTTAACTCAGTTTTCATCAGGGATTACCTATTTGTGACACTGAACCAAGTTTTCAACCAATGAGAATTAAAAGCAATAGCTTGTGAGATAAGCACATTTTGTTTAGTTTCTAGTGGGATGTAAAAACAAAAAAAAAATTACATTATAATTTAAAGGATTTTATTTAGTGACTTTTTTATTTTTTTTCTGAGACATAATTAAAGTAATGATTGATTTTGCCTTTAAGCAGCTGGGAAATTGGTACTTACTACACTTAACCTGGCATCAGGTCGCAATTGCTGGGTTCTCAGTAACAAACTGGATACTCCACAAAAATAAAAAAAATGCTATGTTGATAAACTGTTAATTTACTCCAGCTAAAGGATAAGCAACTGTAAATTTAAAAATTTGTTCAATTAAATTTGATAAACCCTTTCTACAAGTGGTACACTAGAATTTTCTTCTTTTCAGAAACTACAAAAACTTACACCTTGTGCCAAATATATAAGGTGAGTTTTGAAAAGTTATTGACTCAACCAAGAAGCCCTTAAAAATGTATCTGGTCAAAGTCGTTTGAGCTGAGAACTTTTCAGCACCTGCTCATATAATGGAATGCTGTATTTACTGTGTGAGTAAACCAGAATGTTCACTTGTTAATAATCATGGTCCCAAAGAGTATGTACTATGGTCAAACTGGAATGTGGTGTTGTCAAAGCCAGTTTCTGTTTTTTCATACACAATCAAGTTACTTCTTTATACTTAAACAAAAATCCATTATGAAAATAAATGAAGTGGCTCAGTATTTTATCTACTTTTGTTCTTCAAAAGAATTTTCAAATGTCAAAAGTATTTGCAACGAAATTCCTTTTTTTAGCACCTGTTATAAATTGATGACAGAAATTAAGCCTGGTTTACAATAGGAACTGATTGCATGGTGCTTCTCAATTTTGCCTTAATTATTGCTTGAAAATTGTGAATTGTTTGTCTCATTGTCTTAATTAAGTTTTATTGCTTTCCTGTCGACAATACATGTGCATGATATTACTCTTGGGACCACTATAGTTCACAAACCCTTTTAGCAGTATGCTTCTTAAATGTAAGATGAGTCAAATTATTTTTTTCATCTCTTTATGTTATTTGTTTTTCAAACTTCCTTATGTATGTTTTTGGTGTTCTTTCAAAGTTGCTTAGTATGAACAAAAAAAAAAATTACATCTCTTCAATTTTGGAATCCCAAATAGTAAATTATGTCCATGAGATTTCATTACCTAGTCTCATATTTCAATCACTTATTTTTTTTAAATACCCATAAATAAAAAGGGAAACATGATCTTTGTAAAGTCAATTTTGTAAAACAAAAACATTTAAAAATGATGGACCTATTTTCTTTTGGATATGAAATTGCATCTGATATAGAATATCTAATTGTTTACATGCCGAGAAAAAAAAAAGACTGATATATTGAATAGTTATATGAAATTAGAAAATACTTTGGTGTATGAATCAGTTACAACAAACTTAAGAGATAAGAAAGTTGAACACAAAACATGCTGCAGGTAGTTTTACCCATCAAATTCAAAACATTTAACATAAAATCTCAAGTCATGTTCTTAAATAGTCTTGTCAAACCAAGACTTTTATATGGATGCTATGCATGGCACCAAACTTGTTAAGAAATACCATTGGCTGTATACAATCACTTTCTTGGGTCAATGGTTAAAAATGGCTTCAAGCAAGTGAAGTGTGTAGGCTTTTGTGAGGACCATCCTTTTTTGAACCACATGAACTGGTGCTACAGAATCACAATAGACTGTACCAGATAACAGAAACCACTTCACTTGAAGACTTTCAACAGCAGCAACAACCAAAATCGATAGCACATATATCTTTAAGAATAATGATAGTCATCATGATGCTGACATTCCACATTAATTCAAAGGCAAGTTTTGGAAGGAAGCTGCCATCAATAGTGGAAAGAGAAATAAGTTACTGGACTTGTGAAAGCCAGTTTCTTAAAAAAATTGTTTTAAAAAAAAGATTTTATTTTATGAATTTCAACCGTCAGCAGCACTGACTGCTCTGTCTCTGAATGCCGAATGTTTCCTTATAAGGAAACGGCTAAAACCATTCGACATTGTATATATTGGTTTAGTTATCAATTCCAAGTTTTATTGGTCAGAAAAGTTTAATTATTTAAAAAAAAAAAAAAGAAAAAAGTGATCTGTAAATATGAGGACAGGTAAAAAAAAAAAAAAAAAACTCAATCTAAAAAAGGCAATTTAGTATTTGGTATAATGAAGAATACGTTTAGGACACTAAGTAATATGAAATAATGCAATATGTCCAGCGGGTTGCGTTAGAAAACTGAAAATCAGCAGAGGAAGATGGTTTGAAAATTTGAAAATAAATTATACACCGGAATAAAATCTTCTTCACTCAGGTTGTTTTTCTTCCCTTGTAAAATTGTTTATTCATTACAACTGGCGAGATTTTTAATTATATATTTAAAAAAAAATTAAAAAAAAAAACCTTTAAGAAGCGTAGTTCCTAATCTGCGAAATCTCATTTCTATGTTGGGATTTATCTGCATTGACCAGATTGAATTGTTGGGTTGTCTCTCTCTAAAATTAATTATTAAGTAGACATACTGGTTGGTACCCCGAAATTGATGCGTGTGGATTATGCTTTTTTTCTTCTTTTTTTTTTTCCTTAATATTTTTGAAAGGCAAACAAATGAAAATTTGGCAAAAGAATAACTTAAGAATTCTATTAAATGAAGAAAAAAAATCATGCAAAAAAAAAAAAAACATAGAAAATAAACGAAAAATGTTCAAATTTTATCAAAATTTGAAAAGTCAAATTATTTATGGTTACACTTACTTTTTTACGATAACAATTTGGGTGATTTATTTATTATTTTTTTTTTTTTTTTTTTTTTTTGTTACATATTTTTTTAAAATTAGTTCTCTGGTAGGCGGTAAAAATGATATTATGTTCAGTTTGTAAACAAAAAAATGATTATTAATGTGGAAAATATCATCAGGTCACTTTGATGGATAAAAAATATTCATTTTTAATTTGAAAATAAAAATCACTTTTGGCTTTTTCTGACAAAATTAAAATATGAAAAAAAATTTTATACTTCTTTTAACCAAAAGAAAAGGTAAGGTGACAAACAGAGAAAATATCATATTGACGAAATAGAGAAATGCATAGTGAATTATATTATCAACAACTGACCAACTTGATCAAAATCGTAAACAATGAAAATATTGCGTTATTTACGCAATATTTTCACATTTCATTGTTTACGATTTTGATTTTATTTTTAAAGATGTAAAATTTGAAGGTTATGAAAATAAGGGGTCAGTGCAATGCAGTGGGGATTTTTCAAAAATGAAAAAAGCTTTCGAAATCTTGATTATTACTTACCGGTTTCGCATAGCGTTCAAAGTTTAGTAGCCGAAATAGTCCGGTTGTGTGTACTTGTCCTGATCCTGGGGAAGCAGCATTTCCCCCTTTGGAAATTGGTGTTTTTGAGTTGACCTCCGCCATGTTTGAAATGGCTACAAGGGGAAGTAACTCTGAAAGAACCGGTGAAAATCTAAATCTTTATGCCAATTTTTAATTGGAATTATTTGACAATTGTAACGTTGTGTTCTTTTATTTTTCGATAACTTGTTCTGATTATTAAATGAAAAAAAAAACGTTCTTTTTGGCTGTTGATCGTTACGACGTGCCTTTTGAAGACCTCAAGCTGAATACGAAAATTGAATCAAATGCCAAGTTTTATCACTCGAAGAAGAGATTAAGTGATAACCACAAAAAACTCCTTTTCCTTTTTGTTTTTTCAACTTCTCTAATTAATGAAACAGTTTGTTTCAAAGAAAAGAGAGTGAGATAAATTGCTTTTTATGACTTAGATATGTCACGACTTCGTCTCAGTATGAGCCCATCTAAATCGGAGTTATTATTAATAATGGGGGTACCTTTCAGAGGTCAACAGCCCAACATACTTTTTTTCTAAGCCAAATGTTTCTCTTTATGTTCTTAAGGGTTCTTAAAGAATATTTATTTCGTATTTAACCCGTTTAGAGGAATCTCTTTTACTTTTTTTTTTTTTTTTAAAAAAAAAAAAAAAAAAAGCATTGATGGTTTCTTAACGATGTCCTTTTTATGTCCCCTCAACTAAGACATTTTTTGCAAGCCTCATTTCGAAATATAATCCTACTGGACACAAGTACATTTAGAATTTTGTTCAAGAGAGGTGTGATGGCTATTGATCTTCTTGTATGTACTGGTCAATCTTGGATTAGTTAGCTCCAGTTTCAGATCTCCAATTTGTGCTGTGTTGATTACTTTGGTTCTCGCAGCACTCATGTTGTGAGTGAGATGTACTTTAGAAACATTGCGTTTTTATTTTATTCATTTATTGAAGCGCTACTGCGTGTTGATTTTCTATACAAATATGATTTGAGGGTAGATATTTTAAACAGCTGTAGTGAGTTAGCAGCAGTAGGATTCGGGCCCAATCCTGTGTGTTTCAGATTGATCACAGGACTGTGCAGTCACAGCCTGTCTCACTGCTGCTTCAGTGGGAAATTGGGGGGGTCTCTTAAACTTTTTTTTCACCCCCAAGAAGTGGACAAACATGTGCCCATCTGTTCCTCTCTTCTGAAACCACATGTCATGCTTTTGAATGCAGAACTTACATTATTCTATGCTTAGAAGAACATTCACAAAAGGTTAAAAGGTGTTATGTTGTGTATTGTTATGTCAGATATATGTTTGAAAATTTCTTATTCTGTTCCTATAATGCCATTAACATAAAACATTATACAGTGCTTAAGATTCTACAACACATCTTGGGTCTTCTGTTCAGTTTGCCCCGCAGTGGAGAATTTATTCCCATCTCTATTTCTTCATTTTGCAAGGGGACACTTCCTTACACTCATCTATCACATAGACACGAATGGACCTTAAATCTATAATCATACCAGGTGTCTGGCGCATGAGAAATTATATTGAAATTTTATTCCAATATAGAAAAATATAAAACAGAATGTAGTTCTTTTTAAATCATTTCTCTCAAAGCAAGGCATCAAAGCCATGAGGGTTACTGAGTGTGAAAGGATATAAAAAAAAAATGTTAAGGAGACAAAAGATAACGATTCACATTGCATTTAAATTTTTGAAGAACAAATTTGATTGGAAACAAAAAGTGGGAAGAGAGTTCCTCAATCAAGAAAAGGAACTGTTAGCATAGAATTTATGGTTACATCTAGCGATTTTTAACTGTGAAATTTTGAGACCTTGCCACCAATCTAGTACTGCATGTAAATTCATAAAGTCTTGATACCATAGAGGAGAGTTCATCAGAACAATTACCATGAAAGTATTTATAGAAATGGGACATGGTGCTACATTATGGCAGTGGGGAAAGTGACTGAATCTGAAATGGCAGGTCAGGACCAATGACATTGCAGATTCTTCTTTGGATTTTATCAAGGATCTCTAAATATATAGCAGGAGCACCAGACCAAACGTGGCAGCAATATTCTAAGTATAGACAAATGGTAGACTTATAAATATGCAAGATAGATTTGGATATGAAAAATTGTCTAGCACAACACAGTGGACCAACTTTTCTAGAAACAGTTCTAGTAATTGATTCCATATAGTCTTTCCACTTCATGTCAGGGGAAGACAGCCTGAGAAGGTATAACGAGTCACTCTCTTAGTTACATGAAACAAGTTGTTGGTTGATCTCATCATATGCAAATCTCTAAAGAAATCTATGCATGTGTTACTTTATACAAAGGATTGTAGGAAGTAATGGATTTTTTTTTTTTTTCTTTGTTTTCTAATTGTCCCTTGCAGGAGATACAAACTGTGACATCAAGACTATCTACTAATCATTAAAATCCATTTCTTTCATTTTTACGTCTTTGGCAAGCATCACACTTATTTAAATTTAACATCTCTGTCCACTTAATACTAATCTGTTTTGAGTTCTTCAAGTGTTGTTTTTACTCATGCTGATCATTAAATAGAGAGGCACATTGCTAATTCTGACAGTAGGAAAGAAAATGAAACAATCATGGCTACAGTTTAACACCAATTGTGCTTAAATCTTGTATACAAAGGGAACATTTTTTGCTTTTACTGTTGCGCTATTATATTCACAATTCAATTGTTTCAGAAAATGACTGAAGAATTTAGAATAAAGAATAAAATATTAATAACAGATTTTGCAATTTTCATTGTAAATATTAGTTGAAGATTGTAATTTAAAGACAGTAAAATCGACCTTGCTAACTGAACGCTCCTCAGTGGCCAAATTTACTTAAATATCTTTATCTATAAAAAGAATGTATAAACATATGTGCAATAGAGGGAGTGGACACTGGTAACCAGGCTGGAACAGATTGGGGAGTTTGCCAGAAAGAAGAAACATACACCAAATGCATCAGAGAATAAAGAAGGCTAGATTGTGGTAGTAAGCATAAAGGTAAACAATTAACACAGACCATCATCATTCTATTGTTATCATCATCATAGTTGTAATTGAGTCATTCAGATCTTTGCATGCTGCTGTTAAGCAGTAGAATTGGAGAAAGACCGATACTAAATACTGATTTATTCAACTAGAATAAACAATATGAAATATCTTGTTAAATGTATTCTAGCATTCTTCATTATTATTTCTAAGAATTTATTCAGTCTTAGGAATCTGTCATCTGTAGTTTTGTGTGATATTTGGCTCAGTCTTGCAACATTTCAACCAAGGTTGAGCATACTTCAAATCTTTTAAACACATTAATAGGAGTGTCCTGTCCAGGATATCACCTGACCAGTGATTGGAACAAACCTGGTTGCTACTTATATTGTTTGTTGTAACTAGGATTGTGACAATCATAGTGTTACATTTGATAGTTACAACCAAGATATTAAAGGTTTAAGACTTTCTCTCCCATTCAAAGATCTTGACTCAACTTATGATGACACACACTGCGTTGTGCGATATTTAATGACTGTTATAAGTGACTGATGCCTCCAGTCATAGTTCAAATTTTATTTTCAGGAAAACGTAACATCTTCAATTCCAGGAAATATAATATTTTACACAAAATTTTTAAAATTTGTACATACTGAATGGCAGACCTTAATGTTATATTCTATTAAAAGCCCACAAAGTAAAAATCACATTCCACATGCAAATTTAATAAGCATAACACAGGACTCTTCACAGTATTCAAAGGTAAATCATTCCTATAAAACTTTTCTCAAACCAAAATGGTGTAAAAGGAAAAAGCAATTACTATTTATTTACACTATATTGTTTGGACTGTTATCCTCATCTTATTCATAACATTTTGGCCGTTGTATGATACGGCTTTCTTTGGGTGATTGGAATTTTGAATTGAACCCTTTATTTGAAACTAGAACATTCTACCCTGGTAGACAAAATAATGGGTTCAGTTCAAAATTCCAATCACCTGAAGAAAACTGGAGTGTATAACGGCTGAAACGTCGTGAATATAACAATGAAGATGAGGACAACAGTCCAGACAATATTAATAGTGTAAATAATTGCAATACCTCATTTCAGAAATATAGACAGATACCATTTATTTATATAATAAAAATCTTTGAGCATTCCTAGAAGCAAAAAAATAACTTTGCATGTGATTTTCACTGCAGTGATTGCAAAAAATCCTTGACTTTAATTCTGAAAGGGCACATATAGATTGAAGGCAGATGTGCAGGATGTTTTGAATGCCTACAAAGAAGTACATTATATAAAAATGCAAACATATCCTCTCACAACAAATGATGAAACTCGATCATTAACATCACTGCAGGCGCACTAAAGTGTCAACCTGTTGCTACTAATGATACTGCAGGCTTCAAGGTATTTCATAAGCTTAACTCAATCTAGCACAAGGTTGCAAAAGTAGAGCACCCAGTAAGGATCTCTGATTATAACAGTAATAGTCTGTAAAACTATCTTACTAACAAGTTGACCATGATAAAAGGTCCTCAACAAAAGGAGTCCACTAAACTTAGATGAGCTTAATGTAAATGTAGGACATTGTCATGAATCTTGAAATGGTTTGATAGTGAAATGTGATGATTTGCTGTTGAGCAGTGGTTAATAAAGTTAAATTATCAGTTGGCTTTTAAGTTTCAAAATACAGAAAAAAATAAATAAAAATAATGCTTGAAATCTAAGACGTCTTTTGGCTCTTTGATGTTTTAGTTATTGATTTATGTTTTACAGCTTATCAACCTTTTGCAGGTTATTTAAAACCAGAAAATATTTTCAGATTGTAAAAAGTTTTCAATGATTTACTGATACATGTCCTTTTCATTAACCCATAGTTGGAGGAGAAGAGGTGGATTCACACCTTTCTCAAGGATATTTGCATGTAAATGAAGATAAAGAACCCAAATGAAATTGGAACTCAGCTCTGTTTTCCATCTCAAAGACATCATTCATTACATCCCATGCACATCCAAACTTACAGCACCTGGAAGTCCTAGGTGGTCACTCATATAGGTACTGACCAGGCATGACACTGCTTAACTTCTGTGATCTTGCAAGGACCAGTGTCTCAATATATATGGCCATAAGCCTGTTTAGTTTTAATTAAATCCTATGTTAATGATATTAATAACCTTATATGAATTATAATCAAAATAATAAGTTCTGTCTTCATTGTTTTTGACTCTTCATTTTAGGTGTTGTACTTTCCTAAGGAGGCACGGATAGCAGCTCAGATTGAGGAATCTGAGAGCCAAGTTCAAATTCTAGTCAAATCCATAACATTCACTTACATGCTAATACCCTTGGGAAAGGTATGAATCCTCTTCTTCTTAGCTATGAGTAAATAGCAGGACAGACCGGGTTCTATAGATTTGGATAGCAACTGGTCTACCGTAGAAAGAAATGGCTTACTGTGGGGGGGGATCTGCCTCATCAGTCATGTATCAAAAGATAAGCTCACATGTATCATGTATGGCACATAACTGACTGACTTTCCAAGTTTTTTTTTTTTTTTTTTAAATTTCTCAGACAAGATTTCATTACTATTGTTCATTTAAACCACTTTTCTCATCTTTCTTGTTTTTAACCCTCCAACATTTCAACGTTCCATTCAACAATTGTGGAAAGTTGCCAATTATGGAGAGTACAGTGGCCATAACATTGTAATAAGAAGAATAAGGAAACTCTGGTCTAAATGAATCGATATATAATTTAGAAAGAAAAAAAAAAGGATAAAATTAACAATGATATTCTTGCAACTACAATTTATAAAGAATATAAGAAACACATTAGCATTTTTCATATTTTTAATCATAGAAACGTTGATCCAAATCTTGACATGATTTTTTTTTTTTTTTGAGTCAATGCAGTCAAAAATAAATAAATCATTGAAAAAAAAAAAACCAAGATTTTTACATTGTTACTTGCATTTATCTTGTTTTTTTGTTGGTTTTTTTTTTGCCTTGCTTTTGTCTTCCTTTATTTTTTTTTTTTTTTTTCACTTTTATTATCATTAACTAGTTTAATCATACCAGAAAAAAAATAACAGCCATATTTAATTTTGCAATTGCATTGATTATATGTATGAATTTAATTCATACAATCATTTGCTGTTGGATGTAAGCAAAAAAAATTCTGTTTTTTTAAATCATTAAAAGTAAAAATATCCAAAGAAAGCTAATACAAATTAAAAAAGCAATATTAGCAACCTGGTCTTCCTACTTACTAATGTGATATTCCATTAACATGATGCATCTTAGCTTATTGGTGTTGAATAGTGACTCCAGTTATCATAACAACAAAATATCTCATTACTAAGTAGAGGAGATCAAGCTGTGTGACCAATAAATACATATAGTTACATTTTGCTTTAAAGAATAGATTATACATGAAGAGTAGTCATTAAAAAAATGCTGGCCATATGGATGGGAGTTTTTTGCTTAGAACCAGAATGCACTTGCTCAGCCTTTGCACTAAGATCAAAGTGTAGTATCTCTCCCTCTTGTTTAGCTACACTTGTATCCTAATAAAAGATGGTACCATGTTTTTTGTCTGGGCAGGTAAGACTTGTGCTGAGGATTCTAACCTTTTTGCAGCACCTGCCCTACTGCTCCAAAAATGTAATGCTAAAATATTCAAATGTCTGTATATCACTAGTTGCAGGGACTGGGCAATTTTTGTCCTTTGCTAACATGTGTGGATATGAGGGCACCATTCCAAAGCAAACCATTGTGCCACATCCTACCAATGTAAATAAATATCAGATCAGAGTATAGTATATGCAAGCATTGCCTAGGATCAAAGTATGGCTCACCAGGGCTTTTGCTAAGGACAGTGTAGTAACTGTGCACTCTGTGGAAAACGTTATACACAGTGTGTGTGTGTGTATATATATATATATATATATATATATATGCCCAAGAGAGTGATTACCCATTACTTAACTGTGCCCACATCCATTGTATGGTCTCTAGAATTGTACAGTAAACATTGACAAATTCTTCTGCATGACACACCTCTGCTTTGTATGCACTTTCATGTCAGATGACATTTTGCCAGACTGCTATCTGCAACAAGGAAGAAAATTTCTTGTATACTGGCAAGAAAATTCAACCTCAACTTTTGACATTGTTGGTCCACAGACATTACTTTTGGAATAACATATATATTCGATTAAAACCAATGAAAGTCTCTTATCGATTATTTTTTTAATATTTCTAATATTTTGAATTCTGGTTGGTAGTGGTAAATAAAACTTCCCATATTTAAGTACTTTTGGCTCAGCCCTTTCAAAGGCGTTTATGTCCTCAGTTCAATTTTTTCTTTTTTTTTTTTTTCATTTTCTCATGTTAGCTTTTAAATGTGCATAAATGAAAAATTGCTGCCCAAATTCACCTCTCTCTCTCTCTCTATATATATATATATATATATATATATATATATATATATATATATATATATATATATATGTAAAATTTCAGATATATGTCTGTAAAAGGACAATATGAATAAAGACAAAAGGAAAACTTATCTTAGCTGACATGCTCATTTCATCCTGTAAGGGATTTTATCATCAGCTAAGATTTCTTTGTGTCTTATATATATATATATATATATATATATATATATATAATATATTACTAGTGCATTATTCAATTTTGTTAATATTTTATTTTTAAATTGTCTGGCAGTTTAAATTGAATGATAATATTTGAATGAATTATTTTACTATTCACACAGCATTAATTAGTCACTCGGATATGAAACTAGCAAAATAAAATAAAGATGATTATAAAACAATTTTCTCATTTAAACACATTTATTATGCAACAATTATCCACATTTTTTCTCTTTCTTTCAACAATACGTATATAAATATTGTTAATGTTCGAGTAGAGAATATTTTATGATTATTGTGTCTACTTGAATAGAAGTAGGGGAAAAGTGGGTACGAAGATTATATAGCGCCATTCTTTAGGGATGACAGACCTGCCAGCTTACATTCAAAATCCTGGCATATACATTGGGAACCCTCTGCATTTGAGGGGCTCTTGGGCCTTGTACATGATGAAAATCATTATAAAAAAAAAAAATTGTATATATAAAAATCCAAGATGTATGTGTATCTGCATACAGGTGAATTCATATGCGTGAGTAGATATAGATGAGTATAGATGTCAATCTATAAGAAGATGTATGATATACACACATGCATAGATTCATAAATAGGGTGATTGAATTTCGTATGTCCGAACTGTAGATTATTCTTACAAAAATACATCATGAAAATGATTCTTTCAAGAGCAGTGAAAGAAAGTTTTGGTTTGAGAAAGTAGAGGAAAAACATTTTGCATGAATGTTTGTAATTCTATTTTTTTTTTATAACTTTCAGAAAAGTCATGAACATAGGAAATATTGCTTCAAAAACTGAACCCCCATCTTTCCATAGTTGCTGTTTTTGACTGATCCACTCTTCAGCCCCTATCAGATGCATTCCATGAAAAGAAAGAAAAAAAATCTTCTGTCAACAAAAATGGCCACATACAAACTAAAATACTAAAAAGCAAGTAGATTAAAATGAGGTTCAATTTTTTTATGTTCAATGGGTAAAAAGGATTTTTCATGATATAAAAATGTATTTTGATGACAAAAAACAACACATATACACTGTTTATTGATTGAATAACATTCATTCAGAAGTTGTTTTTGTTTGCCCAAACCAAAACTTTCTACTTTTAAAAGGAATTCACTTTTTTTGTTTGTCAAGACTAAACTGCAGAAATTTAACATAGAGCTTCCTTACCTCTTTATTGAAGATTAACCTAAAATGTCACATATTTATTATCCTGATACTTATTGAAAAAAAAATTTTCATGATTAATCTATAGAAACTAAAATTGAAGCTATAATTTCTTTGCCTCAATGTTGAATTAACCTATCACTTAATGGCATCTTTCATATAAAAAAAAGCTACAATTTATCATCACACCTTTTTTTTTTTTTTTTTTTAAACTTTGATTGTGTATGTTTATATAAAGTAAAGAAAACTACATACATACATATATATATATATATATATATATATATATATATAACATATGAATGTTTTTGTTTTTTTTTTAAATTTACATGCCTGACACATGGAGGGAGAGTGTCAGAATTTTTTTTTTTTTCAACATGCAATAAACTGGGGTATCTTAATAAATTAGGGTAGGTAGAAAATTATTTAATGGTCAAAATGTTTGAAATTAAACAGGATGGTTTTAATAAACTTGGATGTTTTTCAAACAAGGAAATAAAGCAAGCATGTTCAGAGACCAAGAATCTGAGAAAAACATTAGTGAGAAGAAATGGGGAAAATAAAAGAATAGGATTCAAGGAGACTGATAATGAGAGTTGGAAAATTAAAAAATAAAAATTAAAATAAACATCCCCACTTGTATTGGACACTGCTTTAAAGAAAGAAATGTATTTCCCAGTGTAATGATTATTTTGCTTACTCATTCTGAAAGATGTAAAACATACCATTTTGACATGATGGATTAAATAAAACAAGTTTTACACTGAGAAGAAGGATAATGTTAGAAAAAAAATAATAATATATATATATACACACATACATACATACATATATATATATATATTAATGTATAACAGCAGCCCATTTATTTTATATGAAAAGTATTGAGAAAAGTAGAAAAACACTTTTTCAATCCTCAAATCAGTTTTGTGTTTATTTTTCTCAAGTTTCAAATTGGACCTGGAAATATGAAACCTGAAACAAACTGAAACACATTCCCAAAAGACTTTTTTTTTAATAATTTGTTTCCAAAATTTTGTAATGGCAGCTTTATTTCCTTTAAGTGTTAGTATTCATTCCTCCAGCTCCATTAGAAAAAAAAATCTAATTAGGCTTTGATTTCAAAATATCTTCTCAAATGTGAACACATTTTTAGGAGACACTTTGTGCACGCTTACACATTTTATATGCATAATATAAATTTAACGGTACACACTACACTATATATATATATATATATATATATATATATATATATATATATGGGGGCATTGAAGTCAACACTGAGATATGAAAGCCTGTTTCATGTTAAAACACAATTGCCAGGCCTGACAATTGCAATTAGCATGAAACAGACTGCAGCCTTTGGGTGTTTACTTCAATGTCCACTTTTATATTGAGCATGTTAACACATAAATATAGCATACCTTAAAACTATATTATATATATATATATATATATACATAACTTTATGGAATATATATATATATATATATATATATATATATACGAAATACAGTTAATAAAAATATGCCAAATGTAAAATAGTCATTCTAAATAGAAATTAACAAAAATACTTAAATTAATCCAAACTTTACTGAATTTTAAAAAGAAAATTATTTACCATTTACACTTGGTAATTAGAAAATTATAATTAATTTCCAGCAGGCTTTTATTTTACTGTCAACATAAGTCTAAAAATTAAAAAAAACTCCTTAAACATAACTTTTCTTGTCTACACCATGTTGTCAAGGATTTCCTGCAATAATCAACAAAACTAAAAAAGAAAATTTCCATGACAAATTAACAAATAATCAAATCCAGGAAAGATAAACCCCCAAAGTCAAAGTTCAATTGTGTGTGTGTGTGTTGAGTCAAAAGTAGCAACTAGATTCTTGGAAAGCATGTTAATATTTATCTTGCAGATTCTTAATTTTTTTTAGTTAATTCTAAATTAGATAAACATGTCTTTCATTAAATGTATAGACTGATGTAATTTACACAGTTTAAATAAAACAGGGCATCTATTTGAATAGGTGTATCTACTAAAATATAACCTTAAAATATGAAGAAATAATGTCAGATTAGAAAAAAAAATACATTAATTCCTTATATATAAAAATGAACATTCTGTTTCATGCTTGAATGTAATCTTCAGGCCATGTGTTGTGTTTTAGCTCAACTATTTATATATGATGGTCAATAGTGCATTATAGGTAATAAAGGCTATTGTATTATCCTAATGGTTATTGGGTTGGAGGTAATAGTTACGTTTCAATTTATTCTATGAGCTATTAAGTAAAAATAACTGTTGATCCAAATGCAGTTATTTGTAACTATTTTATAGTGTTGTTAACTTTTTACTTATTATTATTACAACTACTACATTGTGTTTGTGTGTATTTGTAGTTTATTAAATTGTCTATGTATTTATTCAAATTTTTTGTTAATTATATTTTTTCCTTGGGGGTTGGTCATTTTATTTGTTTAGTCATTAAATTGCGTTCAAGCATGAAACAGACTGTCACCATTTGGTGTTGACCTTAATGTCCAATTTTACATTTACATACACTCTATCACTGACTTTTACTCATAAATATAGCATATCTTAAAACTAAATAACATATATATATATATATATATATATATATATATATATATATATATATATATATATGTAAAAATTATTTAATATAAATAAATATATATATGTATAATTATTTATTTATTATAATATCAGAGACTTATTAGAAAGCGCTCAATATCAGAGATATCCAACCAAATATATATATATATATATATATATATATATATATATATACTTTTATGCTATGTTTATGGGATAAAGAGATAGAGCATATGTAAATATAAAAGTGAACATTGAAGTCAACACTCAGGCCTGATAATTGCATCTAGCATGAAACAGTCCATCGCCTCTGAGTGTTGACATCAATGTTCACTTTTATTTATATATATATATGCATCTATATTATTGTATGTATACATAAGCCTTTCTCTAGCAAGCAACTTCAAAGCAGTTTGAAATGGAATGTTTGAAATAAATAAAAACAAAAATAGGGGCCAGCAGATAAAATATATGTCCAGCAGTGGCAATCAGTCAAACATGCCAAAAAAAAAAAAAAAAAATGGAGGAAAAACTAGTATACAACCAGATATACTAGATAAGAGAATTCATATTTATACAAAGTTACTATCCAGGGCAGTGTTTATTGGTATGTCTTGATTAAATGTTTTATCCTCAGTTTGGGAGGAGTGTGCTTATTTTGACTTTGCCATCAAGGGATCCTGTTAAACAGACACGTGTGTCAATGGAAGGTGACCAATCTACAGTTGTCACCAAACCTTTATGGCCCTGCAGTGATAGGACTTTTTCTGCACAACTTTCAGACATGCCTTCACGATGCATCTGAAATGAGAGATAAAATGGGTGTGGCTGAATGAAAAAGCGAGTTTTTAATTTTCTACTATTTTTCTTTGCAAAATACCAAAAACTAATTTCTAACAGATTTAAATCAAAGCCAAATAAAAAAATGTTTCTTCCATCTTCTTTTATAAGAATCCATAAAGAAACATGAAATAATTATGAAATATATGCCTATAGTTACATTGTATTCCTTACAAAAAAAACATTCAGTAATTTACCAACAATTTCCTTGGCTTAACTTAATGAGGGATGCTCCGAAAATAATGCTCTCTACTTTTTTCCACAGAAACATTAGCCTAAAAATTTAAGTCATGTTTTTAAATAGCCTGATCAGATTGAGACTTTCATATGGATGTCATGCATGGCACCAAACTCATTCTAAACTGTATAGAACCACTTTCTCAGGTCAATAGTAAAAAATGGCTTTAAGCGAGTGAAGCGTGTAGGTCTTAGAAAGGATTGGCACTCATCATCATCATCATCAGTGTTTCAATTGTCTCGGGGACCTAAGAGCAAAAGTAACAGACTAGGTCTTCCAGGATGATCTGTTGGCGGTGACTCTCAGGTGTTTCAACATTGTTATGTCCATCGAATCTTTGATGTTTTCTGAGCAGCTTTTGCATTGCCATCCCTGCTTGCATCTGCCTTCAACAGTGCCATGCATGATGATCTTACAGAGATTGTTATGCCATGCAGCATAACTCACAAAGAAATTGTACCAAATAATAGAACTCATGTGACTTGAGGACTTACAACAACAATTAAAATAAGTAACTCAAAGAGAAAATAATAACATAATCAAGATGTTACCATTCCACACTACATCAAACCAAAGTTTAGGAAGGCTGGTAATTAGTGAACTTGAGAAATCTATTTTCCAGAAAGATTTTATAAATTTCAACTGACAGTAATACTGGCTGATCAGTCAATGAGTGCCAAAAGTTTCCTTATAAGGAAACAGCTGATATTCCCATTATAAATATGATCATATACTCTGTGTGTGTATATATATATATATATATATATATATATTGGTAGGGAAAAAGATATTGTGTGACGCATTTCGTCCCTTAGGACTTCATCGGACTAAGTTTCTTATGCTACACATGCACACAAATGACGGATACAGCAAATTTAAAATTAAATTTTTTTTTATTATTATTTAGTCTAGCTGATTTCATTTAGATTCTTTTTTCTTTCCATCATTTTTGTTATTAGCTAACACACATTGTGATAATAGAACATCTGCCAAAAATAGTGAAATGTTGAAGGAGCCAGTGCCTTGATCACAAAGTCATCCACAATAAATTTGCAACTGGCTAGATTAAATAATAAAAAACATATTCAAATATAAACAAAATTTTAAATTTAAAATTCTCAGCATTCCTTATTCGAGCACATGTGTAGTCACACCAACATAAACAAATTTAGTTTGATGAAGTCCTAAGGGATGAAATGTGTCACACAAAAACTTTCTACACTTTGTCATACTTTTTTCCCTAAAATTGTTCTTGATATATAAAAAATGTATATATTGTTATGTCATATATATAGTCTCAGTTCAGTGGACTGGTCATATCTTGAGAATGTCTGATGACAGTATACCCAAGATCTTAATGTACAACCAGTTAGATCAGGGCTACAGGAATGTAGGATGCCCATGGCTAAGATACAAAAACAAGCTGAAAAGCAACTTGTCAGCAGTCAATATACCACATAACACGCTTGAGCACTTAGCTTTGGAGCGGGTAGAATGGAGATCAACGTGTTTTAGTGGACTCAGCAATTTTTAATCTGCTTGTCTGAATCATCTTCAAGAAGCGAGAGCAAGATCTAAAAGGTCAGCCAATCTAACAGTGATCTCATTTCACAATCCTCACACTTGCTCCATATGTGGCCTCCTTTGCAAATCACTAGCGGGTCTTAAATGCCACTTAAGATTATCGCACAAACTTTCATAACTGAATCAATAAGCTGTCAGATCCTCATACATCGAAACCGACGGGAGAGTTCATTTTATTTATATATATATATATATATATATATACACACACACACAAATAATAAGGATAAATGCTAAAGCTCAAAATATAAAATTAAGTTGAGGCGCAATGCCAAAGTCAGCAGAGCCTAAATATAATATAACAATATTATCAATTCTATAATACTACACACACATGAATATGGATCAATAAGTATTAGTTTGGCACAAGGTCACAAGTGAAGAGCAGTCACTGAGAATCTCTGTTAACTTTATAGCAAGGTGCTCTTGTTTATAATCATATTTAAAAGAGGAAATAAAATTCATGCAACAAATAAGTGTTAATTACGAGATTAATGATTATTTTGACTCACCTGATAAATAACGCCATCATTTTTGTCACAGGTAAGCATATATTGACCTTCACTGTCAAAGGCAAATGACTTTCCATGCAGAACTTCCCGTGTTCCCATTGGCCCATTAATTATGATAGGGGAAGTAGCAGTGTGAAAGACAGCAAATTCAGCAAGTTTCTTTCCTGGCTTATGGATGCTCCACTGATAAAACTGAAAGAGAGAAATCAGCTCCAGAAATACAGGGTTTCACTTCAAGTCTAAAATCAAAAGCAAAAATTGCTTTGGAAATCCTACAATTTAAAACTGAAAAACAAATTTTCATTATTCCATATCATTAAGATTATTTCAACTCCAAAGTAATCAAAATCAGCAGAAAGATTTAGAGATTTAAATAAAAAAAGTTTAATGTAACAGCTTTTATTTGCTACATGATTCTGCAAGTTCAAGTCTCAAGTGAAATTACTTCAGTATCTGTCTAAATTTCTGAGATGAGGTATTGTGTACATTATTTACATTATTCAGACTATTGTCCTCATCTTTGTCACCATATTTATTACAACGTTTCGGCTCTTCAGTATCTGTCTATATTTCTGAGATGAGGTATTATGTACACTATTTATATTATTCGGACTATTGTCCTCATCTTAATAATGTAAATAGTGAGTTACTTCATTATTCCTAATTCCAATTCCAAAACTTTCAGGTAAAATAATGCGATTGTTTTGAGAATCTGAAGATACTTTGGAACTTCAAAATGCATTTGGCAAAAGAAGTGTCACGTTTGTTAAGAAGTCTTTTCAAGGAGGCTCTTTGCCTTGAATGTCTATCAGGACTCACATTCACCCCCAAACCTGAAAAACATACCACAGATATACCCATGCCTCATAAGGGAAATTGGGTAGATGGAATTGTTCAAAGGTTGTTGATGGTTGAGCTCACATATAAACTGCATCTAGAGATTATATGCAAAAGAGGTATTGTCAAATATTTTATGTAAAATTCATAGATATGTGTTATCCAATGAAATAATTTGTACTATTATGTATAGTGAGTAAGCATGAAAGCAATTAAGTCCCAATTTTCAATTTCAGATTGATATTTAGTATTTTTTCAGTAATTATAGCAATTTGCAGTGTCAAGAGATTATTTGCAAGAACTAGAATTTAGTATTATGGCTCGTAAAAAAGAACTAACAATGAATGAAAAGAACTATATAATCAAAGAAATTAGCAAAGGAAAGTCTTCACTTCAAATTTCTAAGGATTTGAAAAGGATCATCGAACAATCAAGAAAATATGTCAAATGGGAATTCAATCAAGGAAAAAAAAGTCTCAGGCTGAATTCAGGAATTTAACAAAGCGAGATCTATCACATATCCGAAGAGAATTAATAAGAAACCCAAATGCGTCAAGTGCATTCATATTTGAGGCCGCTGGAGCTCCTATGGTGTCAAGGGAAACAAGGTGTAAAGCATTAAGAAAGTTTGCTGATGTAAAAAATCAAATAAAGAAACCCATTTTAACAAAAAAAACATAAGGAAAGAAGATTGCAGCGGGCAAAAAAATACATGAAAACTGATTTCAATAAAGTGCTTTTTACAGACAAATCAAGGATCACCCTCGATGGGCCCGATGGATGGGCTCGAGGATAGGTTTGCAAGCAACATGACTCAAGAAAATTTTTTAAACGCCAACAAGGTGACGGTGGGATCATGATATGGGCTGGGATAATGAGCTCGTGGGTCCATTTAAACTGAAAGACAGGGTTAAAATGAATTCCAAAAGTTACTATGATTTTCTAGAGCAATATTTCTTTGAATGGCTTGATAACCAGTCTTTAGCCAAGCGTAGATCTATGATCTTTATGCAAGACAACACACCAAGTCATGCATCAAAGTTTACTAAATCCTGGTTGAAAGAAAAGGGATTTGTTGAAGATTCTCTTATGGACTGGCCTTCAAATAGCTGTGACTTGAATTCCATTGAGAACCTGTGGAGCATCCTCAAGAGAAATATTTATTCTAATGGAAGGCAATTCAACAGCAAGTGTGACCTCTGGGAGGCAGTTAAAGTTGCTGCAAACAACTTACCAGCCGCTAAAATTGCAAATCTACCATCAGATGTTGACAATAGGCTGCTAAGAGTTATTGAAAAGAAAGGAGCATTTGTGCAATAAATTTTAGGAGGTTCTTATTATTTTTTGTTAATATATCTTTAATTTTTAAAATGTTTTTTTTATGTTTTTCCTTTAAGAAATTGACGAATTTGTTCTAAAATCTTTTCATATTATTTTTTTACATTAGTTTTACAAGGTATAATAATGTAAAAGTATCAAAATAAATAGTTGCAAATAAACTACTGGCAGTCAAATTAGTCTGTTTTGTTAACTTAGTAAAATTTTTTCCAACCAAAAACAATAGTTTTCTCTATCACTATATATCTAAGTTAATAATATTGAGTAGAATCTAAACAACATCATAATAGGACTTTTAACATTAAAGACACAACTCTTTATACCAATTCATAACTTGCTTATAATCTCTAGACGCAGTTTAAGTCACAGAGTATTTTAGGTGTACTGGCCTTATTCAAAAAAACTATTATGAATTCTCTCCCAAAAACTGTAACTAAGGTCTGTAATAGGCTTTGATTATCCACCTCAGTAGTCAGATGGGCTCATAAACAAGTAGTAGCTGGTTATATATATATATATATATATATATATATAAAAAAAAAAAAGTTGAAAATACAATGGGAGTCTTTAAGTATATTTCTTTACAATAACTTTACCAGTTGTTTCAATTGTATGATTTTTCAAAGTTACATTGAGATGGAGAGATATGTGTCTATGCCATGATATGTCTGACATCTAACTGGAGTTTGAGAATTCCGTTTTATGCAAAAATGTGGCTCAGATTGCTATCTGTTTAAAATGCAATATGATTGGTTGATTATGATCACATGATCAGACAAATTTTTTCAGCAAAAAAAACTGATGATCAGAAAATTTTGTCAAAAATTGGAAGTGTCATGATTCAGGGAGTGTGGCTAATGACAAAGTGTTAAGTAGTTCAAGTGCCAGGAATTCTATTTTATTAGACCTTGATAGCAATCCCCAAAATGTTCAATGTATATGTTGCCAGGTACACAAAAATATGTGTGAGTAGGGATAATGGTTTTTTTGCTTTCATGATAATAATAGTCCATAAGTAAAATGGACAAGGATGTTACATGTGTATGTGGGTGCTTATGTGTGTGCATGGGGGGGGGGGTGATAGTTCATGGCTAATGTGCCTTGTATTTTTGAAAAAACTCTAATGGTGGATGTCAGTTTCAATGTGTCATTTTTATAATTAGAATGTCCAAGAATAGAAATTGGTTTTGACTGTATTCCATTGTGAATTGGATATTATTATGGATGCTGTTAATTAGGGTTTTGAATTCATTTAGTTAGTTGAAGAATAAGGCAGTCATCCAAGTAATGTGTCCAGTTGTCTATCAAATATTTGTGGAAGTTCAAACTGTATTTTAATTTGGATTGTTTATATATCTGGACCTTCAGGTATACCATGACTAAATTAGAGGAGCTCAGAGCAACTTTTGTACCCATTGCAGTCCCCAATATTTATTTGTAAATGTTACCATTAACCTTTATCTATATGTGATTTCATTTGCTGGGCAAAACGTTTATCCTGCCACTGAAGGTAACTAATTCCTGAATTTGAATTTGTTTGAATTTCAGAACTGTGTTGTCATATCCTACTATGGCAACAGAAAACACCTTTGAGTGAAATTAACAAGGATATTGCAATTGAGAGGTCTTGAAAAAGAATGCAGTGGAAAAGGAAGTAATATTAAGAATGCTCAAGGTTAAAAAAACAATTTTGTCAGAGTTGAACCAAGGACATTTCTAAAAATAATATATATTTGCAAATCTTGATATCTTATTACTTATAAGAAATCATGGCTTATGGAATTTACCTTATTATCCAGGCCCATGCTATAACAAGATGTTTCATCAGAGCTGAACTGAAGTGAAAGAACTTCTCCATCATGTGCTGTCCATTTGGCTATTGACCTTTGCTGCTGCATGTCTGAAACAAAACAAATTTTGGCTCCACAGTGAATATTCTTTTTTCATCATATCAATGTTGAGAAGTGTCAAATTTTCAGAAAGCTTGTTATTAACATTGAAAGTAAGACTGACTAATCAGAAGTCGGAGATCACACCAGACAATATAAATATATTAAGCTTCTGTCTTAATAGGACAATTTTCCAATGAGAAGATTGCATACAAGTTATATAAAGCAGTGTGTGTTTTTGTTTTTTTTATATTAAAATGATCCAATGAGAAGCAGAGTGGCCTTTTTGAAGAGGATCAACAGATGTGTATATAACGAGATGCAAAATCAACCAAAACCAGAATCGATTCAGTATAATAAAGAAATAGTATTAAAAACACTTCTCAGTGCTAAAATGTGTTACTGATGCTATACATTCTTTTTTTTTTTTATTATTCATTTTTAAGAAAATGACTTGCTATCTTTAGCTTCATACTCTGTTAAAAAAAAATTGGAGAGGACTGTGAACTGATGAAATCAGAATTAAAATTCCAAAGACAATACATTTTAAAATAAAATAAAAAGTTTCCAAAGATACCTACAAGAAGTTTGATTGGATAAAAAATAGGAGGGAGGAAACAATTTATGCATGTAATGATGTGTCTTATGAAAAAGGCAATAAAATTGATTCTTACCAAACAATCTGATTGCACCATCAACAGCTCCGACAATCAACAGCTGCCCATTATGGTTAAATGCACAGCAGTTTACAGCCAATGGACCAACATCAATTGGTAAGGTTTTCTGAAAGAAACGAGCAAAGAAGATCCAGATAAATACTGGTGCTTCCACATGAAAATAATTCCATGTGTTGCAGGAATCTTTATTCGTGTCTGAAAATTGGTCAATAGTAATAAAAAGCAAAAGGATGAAATAAAAGATTCTGTTGTAAATTCCTTAAAGAGAAGCAGATGAAAACTCGAAGACATTATCAATAAAAATGTTTAAAACAAAGATACAAAAAAAATGACAGTGTATCTCAGACAACACTGACTGACTCAAGAACTTAAAGAATTGACCAAAAATTTACTTTACACATTCAATAAAAGAGAGGTGGGTGAAAAATTTTTACCTTCATCTTTTGTTGTTGGACTAAATATGGCTTGACACAAGGCCATACTCAAAGAATACCTTGTGAGGAATAAACAGCTTGCAAATTCTAGAATCAAGCAACACAAAGTTGCTGAGACTATTAAGTTTTAGCAAACGATAATTCAAAATTAATATCAAATTTATTTTTCTCATTAAAATTTATGAGATATTCCCACATTTAACGAATGATTTTAGATTGGGTTTGATAAAATTTAACAAATTTTGTCTTTTTTTTCTTTAAACATATGACCAACTGGGTACAATAGAATTGTAACAAAAACAAATTAATTAACAGATCACAACTTCTATCAGAGAGATGAAATTTAAATTTTTATTATTGTATTATTCCAAAATTTTAACACATCAGCAAATATCTATTAATGTGAACAACTGAGCAAAAAATAATTTTAATTAAAAAAAAATTAGTAATTAATGTATATTATCCATAACTACAAGAATAATGTACAAGAATGTCGTATTTTAGATAAAAATAAAAAAAAATAAACATACAAATACGTAAAAAAAATACGTATATTGTCGAAAATTCCTTTTCCCACAATATAGCTATTTGTGCTATGTTGTAATTTGACTAAACAATAATAATTCTGAATATTTTTTTTAAACATTAAAGTATATTTAATCATATCGCCCTAATAGCTTTCGCAATCTGTAAAAATAAAATGGCACCAGAAAGGCTTTTAGTAACAATATATTTTATAATAAACTGAATTTGAAACTTTTACATAGTGACTGAAATGCTTTTGTACAAGAAACAATTCTTAGAAAATGCTGAACTGATCAATGTGACACGTTAAAAAAACAAGAAAAAAAAAAGAGTTGCCACAGATATCGCCAAGATATTCCAAATGTTTATTAGGCAAAAAGTTATATACTTATCAAAGCTAATTTGCACTTTTTAATGATTCCAACTTTTCTACAAAACTCATTTATTCTAACATTACAAGTCAGCTTATTACCCACAGATTTTTTAATGATTCTATTCAAATGAAAAAACTATAAGCAATTCCAAAAATATCTAATAATAATATCAAACTTTTGTTCAAGTGAGAATATATTTGATATAATTAATACTTAGCGACTGACAATATTATGCAGCATTATTTGTTTTTGTAGCCAAATGAAAATTTAATAAAGCTGTGTAGAAAGAACAACAATATCATCGTTTCCTGAAATTTTTGAAAATTGAAAATTTTTTTTTTTTTTTGTGACATTACTTAACTTAAATAGACTGGTCCACTCATAAAAGATTAGGAAAATGCATTTTTCATTAAACAAAAAATTTCCACAAATTAATAAAAGTATACATCTATTTATTCTTCATTTAAGATAAATAATAATTATCCCACAATGTTTGTGCATATGCTTCCCAAAATATCCCACTCACCCCAAAAAGTTTATATATATGTGTATATGCACACACAGACAGAGACATCAATGATGTAAGCTTTCAAACTTGACATTTGTATATAAGAACTTTTAGATATCATTTTTAATAGGATACATTATAATGTAAACATGTGTTTTATATGAATGTGGAAAGTGAAATATTGTGTCTACTTTATTGGAGTGGTATGGAAGTGAATCCAGAATACCATCAAGCTATGCTTGTATTTCACTGTATTATTAAAATACTAATGGCATACCGATAAAAATGAGGGATTATGTAGAAATGGATTAATACTTGTGTTGAAAATCAAAGCATCTATGCACACTGTCAAGATTATCAGTTGCTCCCTGAACACTCCACCAAAAATCAATGTAGTGTAACTGTGTCATGATGGCATAGGGACATTAAGTACAGATAAGAGTCGCATCATTCAATTGGCACTGATCACATGATAATCACCATATTTTTGGAAGGAAAGAAAAAACCAGAGGTGCTGTACATTTGTTTAGAAAAGAAGGTTGTTAGGACTTGTACCTAATCTTGATTTCTGGTTAGACAGGATACAAAGTAGGTTGTAACACATAAGTCATCTTTGAATTTCCATGCTATATTGAGATATATTTTTGATTAGCATATGCAACATGAAGCCTTTAGCTTTTTTTCTTTCAGTATTTCATAGTGTTTATAGAGACAGAAATAAATTCACTTTTCAAGCATCAGTTGATTCCTAAAGTTACCAAAATTAGATTGGGAGTGTTAACAGTAGTATCTGTGCACTCAACTAAATTTAGCAGCAGGTAAGTTAATTTAGAAGTATGCTGATATAATGGCTACCAATTACCTACATCACTCAAGACTAATAGATAATCATAACAGGATTCACTTGCAGATTTTATATATTTAGTTGCATTAGCAAATGAGATTCAATGGTTAATTTTTATATCTCTCTTTCAGTGGAAAAGATGATATGGATGGAGTAGAAGAAAAAGTCACATTGTTCATTATTTTATATGATGAAGATTAACGGACAGGATTCAATGGTTAATTTTTGGATCTGTTTGTTTTACGGCAAATATTGTGGACAGAAAGAAACATGGAAAAATCCCACCTATTCATTATTAGAGATGATACAAATAACTTCTTTATTACCTTAAATGCTATATTAATAAGAAATTATGAATTAAAAATAAAATCTATTAATTACTGAGAAATTATATATAACTTTTCTCTACTTTTAAATTGCAAATATATATTGAAGAACTTATCGAGTTTCTGCATATGATAGATAATTTACCTAATTTTATGAAAATCCCACATAGAGAAACATAACTGATAAATGATTTAAGAGAGTGTCAGATTTAAAAATCTGTTAAAGATTGTTTAATTTAATTACAAATTTCTCACATCACAAAAACTTTGTATTTGAAGAATCAGGAGAAAAAAATGTCTTACTTCCATTTTCATAGTTTTAAGATTCCAAACAGACAAACGTCCAATCCTTCCAGTTCCTTGGAGACCTCCATTTCCTCCGGCTCCTACAACCTTGGCTTTGCTGGCTGTTGCAGAACATATGAACTGGTGGGTAGTTGGACTGCAGCACAAACAACGGATTCTGGGGATAATAACATCAAAACAATCAAGTTAGAATAGCAAAGATTCCAAAGTCTCAACTTAGTCTTCTACTCAAAGAATGCCACTATCACAGAAATATTTAATACCAAAGAAGATCTTGGAATCTTTCTCATCAGAGACAGTTCTAACATCCAGCAATTACCATTCTTTTATGAACTAGGTCATTATAGAAAATAACTTCTTTTAAAAGATTACATTTACACTGATATATTCAAAATGGTGTCCTTATTTTGGCTGTTATTGTCACAATATTTTGGCCATTCGATCACTGAAGTTCAGCAATGTTGACCCTGGTCAGTACCTAGATGGGTGATCACTTAAGAATACCAGGTACTGAAAGCTTGGATGTTCAGGTGGTGTCACGGATAACAGCTTGAAATTAAAAGTTCCAATTCCAGTTGGGTTCATTATATCCACTTATGGGCAAATACTCTTGAGAAAGGCATGAACCCACCTCTTCTCACCTCAATTATAGGTTAATTGCCATAATTGGTGGCTGAGAATGTTGTATATTTCCCTCTGGCACTAGTGTTCAAACCCAGGTGAAAGTATTAGAAATGCTGATTTTGAAGGCAGGCACACTATTCTCTCTCAAGTGAAGAGGTCTGATACAATCCTCCTATCTTTGTTTCTCCACTGTCTGAAAAGTATCCAGCCATTTTGAATATCATGAGAACTGGTTGTACAGCCTTGATAAACCTTGACAATCAATCAAAGGGGACCTTATTGCACATGCATTAACAAACATTCTCAAAGTGTCAACAGTAACATGTTTACTGAGTGAGCTTGTGTATTGTGTGTCATATTCAGAGATAAAAATAGTAGGTCAGCAATATGAAAAAATCAGTTATTTGCAAAAAAGATGTGCACTATACATGAAGTAGGCTTATACATGAGTATATACGGTAATCAAAAAAGAAAGATAATAATGTTAGTTCAGATAATTTATGGAATAATGATAAAAAAATTAAGCTGAGAACATACAACACTAGAAAGTCCATTGGCTGAAAGATAATGGTGAAAACAACAAAGATAAGGATGCTAGTTTCAATGATTTATTGATTAATGACAACACTTAGAAATCAAGTCAGTATAGATTTTATGCTTTTTTTCTTGGAAAAAATTGTTATACGTCTGAAATTATGATTTTTTTTTTTTTTCATTTGTTTTCTTATTTAAAATTTCATGAAATTCTAAAGTAAAATGAATTTTGTTCTTTCAGTCTGCTTACCTTGGATAACTTTGATCTGCACAGGCATCCACTACAGACTTTTTATCTTTTACATCAAAGAGACGGATGTTGCCAGAACGATTACCTAACAACAACTGGGGAGAAAAAAGATTTGCTTTTAAATCATTTGTAAAAAAAAAAGAATGAAGTAAATCTGAGTGATTTTTTTTTTTTTTTTTTTTTTTTTTAAAAATCATTTCACACCAAGCAAGACGGGAGTCTCAATAGCACACAAGGAGTTATAGAGAGTAAGAGTAAAGAGGGGTGTTTGAGAAAAGGATAAAGAGAAGGAAAAGGATGAGGATCAAAGCATCAGATGTCGATTGACATTACATTTGGATATTTGAAGATTATAGCTATCATGGAAGCAAGTAAGAGGAAATGAGTTCCACTGTCAGGAAGTGTGAGAGAAGAAGCTGTTGGAGTACAAAATGAAAGAATAAGAGTTGGCTGACAAATTTGATAGGGAAAGTACAGATTAGAATGGATATATGTTAAAAGCACAAATTGTTCCTCATATAATTGTCATTAGATCACAGTTTAAATCCTGAGTGAGTTTTAAATATAAACTGAAATATCTCTGGTGCTTTCAGTCTGACTTTCAGAGATGAGGTGTTATCATTATTTACACGATTTACAAGTGGATCATTGTCCTCATCTTTGTTGTTGTTATCACAACATTTCGGCCATTGTGCCCGCCTGCTTTCATTAGGTGTATGCCAATCCAGGTAACCTATAAGGAATGCCAAAAATTGCCCAACACTCAACAAAATTACATTTATAACTAGTCACAACACATTACATTTCATCTAGACATTAGTTCTGTTGTAATACTTTGGTCTATAGCATGGTATGACATCATAGAATCACATCTTGAATTTACAATCTGTGTCTGCTATTCTGTGACTGTTATTATATAGCAATCTTCTATGTCAACATAACAAAATATCATCTTTGACGGTGGATATCTTTGTTTCATATCAGTATAACCACTCTGAGGATGGCCCATGTGAGCCAAAAGCTTAGGACCAACTTAATAAAAAAAATATCCAAATGTTGGACAATTTTTGTCTTTACTTTCACCAGAAATTAAAGCAAACATTTGAATGTCTCAAGATCAGACATAATAGACATTCATTGTCTGTTATATTTAATAATATATGTTTAAATAATGATCTGCTGCCCCAATACACACATACACACACATGCACATATATATATCTTGGCATAAGAAAAAAAAAATGAAAAAGAAAATGAAGAGTCAATGAAACCAATAATTATTCCATATGAATGTCTGTTAAGCTCAATTAGGAAAAAAATCTCTCTTATATAGGTACCTCTAAAGATTTTCTAAAAAAAGCATAACATGATGAAAAAAGGTCCCAAACTTGAAAAAAGAAAGTTTTATCATGAAGATATTTATGTTATTATTAAGAGGAAAGACCAAAGTATTTTTTTTTCATTATTTTATTAATTTTTTTAATCCTTTCTGGCATGTTTGAAATTTTGGTTAAAAATCTTGTTTTTTCTTGCATCAGCAGGTGGGCCAAAGATTAGTATAGGGATTTTTAGCATCTTTTTGGTGTTAAAAACACTATTTTGGAAATTCTTGCAAAAAATCAAGTAATTGTTAGATTTTAATTAAATTTTTAGGACTTATTCACAAATGAATTAAATTATTTTTGATTTTTTTTTTTTTAGGAAATCTTGGTATATATATATATATATATATATATATATATATAGATAGATATTATTTTTTTTCCATCTGTTACTCCCACTTACTTAATTTTATGAAATTTTGAGAAATTTAAATTTCAGACTCTTCATATTTATATTAATTAACAGCAGGACTCTGTGGAGAATTTAAATCATCAATTTGTTTTTGCCAAACAGAAACGCCATTTACTGAAAATCTGCTCTGAATAGTAAAATAAAAAAATGCAATAAGACTATAACATTATTTAAATTCAATTGCTTTTATAAATAAGATATATTAATGACACTATTGTTTTAAGAAAAAAGTTTTTTTGATGAATAATGAATTTTTACAAGAATTGTTTTCATATTTTTTCTTTTTTAAATTTCATTAGAGAAATTTATTAAATTTTAAACCTTTTAAAATTCTGTATTAATTTCAGCCTTTTAGATGATATTATTAAGTGAAAACTATATTTACTAATCATAAATGGAAAAGCTTAATACAAATCATCAAACACCAATATTTTTAAAAGAATTTTTTTGTATGTATATAAAGGTACCAATTTTTGAAAATGCAAGAAACCATACATAACATTATCAGAAAATAAGAGAAATATTTATAGTAAATTTAAAGACAACATTTCTAAAACTCAATAAAACATTAGATTATGAATTATATTTTCCTAAATTTTTAAGATTTTGGAATACTTAAAAATTATATAAAAAGGACACTCACATCATTTTCTTTAATTATGTTTTACAAATGAAATCTCAGTAGAACAAAATTAGATCTGTCATCAGGCTGTCAATATGTCAAAACAGCTACTGTCAGGTTTAAAAATGCATTTCGGCAATATTTTAAACTTAAAGTAAATAACATGTTTCAAATCAAATTAATTCTACTTTAAACCAGCTAATATTCCTCAAATAAAGTTTCAGAAAAGTATATTTTATTTTTGGAAAATTTTTTCAATAAAAGAGAATTACATTGTGATGAAAGACAACCAAAAAGGATGCTAATCAGCTATTTTAGCAAAAACAAAAACTTCCAGTGAATTTAAATTAATTTAAAAATAGTTTTTGAAATATGGCAAAGTATTTGGCTTATTAAAAATATTAAATTTAATCTATTAGCTTGAAAATAATTCTAGAATAAAAGTTTCAAGATTTTTATTTTTTAAAATTCATTTTAAACCTAAGGTATCACATTTTTGTGGAAGTTCCTACTTTTATAAAGTCAAAACAACTCCTTTTCTCAAGTGCAATATGCTTGATTCTATGTCTTTATCTAAATCAGGGCTCAAGATGAATTACATTAAATTGGGGTCAAAATGAAATCTTTGACATTAATGAGAGATAATTACAGATAAAGTTTACTTTAGGACACACAAGATTACAATCAATTTTTATATGTAAGCATTCCTTATATGTACATTAAATGTGGCTGTTGCCCTATGGCTAAATCAGAAAAATGTGGATGTGGAAAAAAGTTCTTTGAAGTATTTTGGTTATTTCAAAACATAATTTTAATTTAGGTCCATGCAAATATTTTAATTGATCTTTTTTATTTTACAGCTGAAACAGAAAAAATAAACATTGTAAATGTTAAAAAAAAGTCACAATATTTTCCCTCATCATTTGGTTTTTCATTGATGAACAGAAAAGAAGTGAACATAAAAACAGTGTTATTGTCACTCAATAAATAATGACAAATATTTTCATGTTCAGTTTTTTCAGAAATCAAATTTAAAATACTGAGGTTGGGTATCTAAAAGTGAACTGAACTGAAATAGGAATCAACCACCTCTGTCACCCTCTTACCAAATATAAAAATAACATGAAACTGTCTAACCAATACTCACTGTCCACTACTTAACATTACCAAACTTATGTTTAATAAATTTAGCACAAACTTGTAATAAAAGTAGTAGAGTACCTATTTACTGTTATAATAAAAGTAGTAAAGTACCTATCAGGATGACCATTGGAGTGTAATGAATATCAGCTTGGAATGAGAAATCAAAGAGCCAAGTGAAAATTCCAATCGGGTTTGTTACATTCACTTACATGCAAATACTTTTGGGAAAAGTATAGATCCATTGCTTCTACTCCCCCAGCTATCGGTTAAATAGCAGGAGAGACTAGTTCCTATAGCCTTGGTTGGCAACCAGTCTACTGCAGATAGAAGAGCAACCTACTGCAGGGAAAGTCTTCTACCTAATCAGTGATGAATCAAATGAGACATGATCAGCCAAGAGTGTATCACATATGGCAAATAACTGATAGTACCTATCAGAAATGTTAGCATTATTTACATATGGATCAGCACTTTTGCATTAGATTACAGTATCTGTGCTCTTTGCTTGAAGATCAAAGTTTCATTTGAAAGTACTCTGCTAAAGATCAGAATGTAGTATCTGTGCTCACTGTGAAATATTTTAAACACACACTATAAGAGTAACAGAAAAATCTCTAAAAGAAAGGTATTATAACCATAAAGTATGTTGAAAGAAAAAAATATGGCAATAACACAATTCTATCAAAATATATATGGGAACAAAAAGAGAAATATTTCCATCAACATTAAATAGCAAATAAAAAATGGCACCACCATGTAACACTAAAACTGCAGACTAAGCTTAGAAGAAAAATTACAAATTTGGGAAAAGTCTATATCTTCTATTTTCATATTTGCTGTGACATGGGGTCTGACAAGATGCAACACTTGTCAGAGTCAGTTCTGATAGTATTATTCAATACTCATTGAGACAAGTCACTGCAATAGTATTATCTTCCTAGATAATTACCCAAGCTTACATATCATCAATGGATCAGTTCATTCATGATAGTAAGGAGGGTAACTGGTTCTTTACTACAACATCTCCCCTTTTGAGACTTACTACCTATACTTTTTCATCTTTAGGTTAAGATCCAACAATTTTATAAGCTGTCTTTTTCTTTTACAGGAGCATGTGGTTTCTGGAACTATCTGGGACGTAGGTACATCGAAAATGTCATATAAAACTACCATTGATGCTCTGTTCTTCCAAGTACCTTTTTCTTATTTGATTTAGATGTTTTTTATGTAGCCAGGTAAATCCTTTTATCATGTACAATAACTTTCCGATATGTCTCTCAATTACTCCATCGTCCCAATTTTGTAAGTTCAAAGGAATACTTTTTCACTGTGTTTGAAATATTTCTGAGTATCAGATTTTTTCTTGTTTTCAACCATTTTTTTTTATTATTATTCAGCAGCAATTTGTTAAACACTGATCTAATTTTCCTTGCAAACATTAATTCTGCCAGGAACATAGCTGATACCATGTTAGGATTAGGTGTCGAAATACATGTAAAAACTGCTGTGATAATATATCTTTAGTTTCACCACCATTGTTTTTTTTAATGTCCTTTTGACTGTATTGATAAAGCATTCTGCTTGACCATATGATCCTGGAGGTGAATTTTGATATGTTGGCAAGGTTTTACAAAAACTTTGAAACTCTTTAGCAGTGAATTGTGTGGTGTTGTCTGAAACAATGGTATCTGGGATATTGTATCTAGCAAATAATTCATGCAAGAAGTTTATTGTAATTGTAGAAGTTGGACACTTGCATTTTAAAATTTCTGGACTTTTGGAAAAATTATTGACAACAATTAGGTAGTAGACACCATTTATCAGTCCCACAAAATCAATGTGTAATCTCAACTATGATGTGTCTGTTTTTTGACCAAGGGTGAAATTTAACTAGTGGTGATTTTGCTGTCATGGTACAACCTCTGCATGCTTTTACCAATCTCTCTATGTCTGTTCATATTGAGCCAGTAATTCATTCTAGAGATACCTGGAGGACCTATATGAAATTCTTTCAACATCCTTTTCTGAAGAGATGCAGCCAGATTTTCACCATACATTAAAACCTCATTGCAGATTGAGAAAATATTGTCAGTTTTCAATTTAATTTTATTTTTCCCCTTCAATTTCCACCTTATTTACTTGTTTTTTTTCTCTAATAAAAGTATCCACCTGAGCTTTTATTTTAATTTAGCGTCACTGGTAGATCACATATGATATTGCATAGAACATTTTTAATTTCATTCTCAGCTTTTAACACTAACAATTACCATATCTTCTAAAGGTTGACATGATTTATGTACAAGTCTCGACAAACCATCTACATGATTAATGGCAGGAATTACATTTTAAAATTGTAATTCAACAAAATTGTCACCCATCACTGGTAGTCAATTCACTGTATGTGTTGGAATACATTTTTCTGACCTGAAAATAGATAACAATGGATGGTAGTCCCTCTGTAGGGTGAATCTTCTACCATGGATGAATTTGTAAAAACTTTTCACAGCTAAAATTATGCCAATGCTTCTTTCTCTGTCTATAATTCTTCTCTGCCAATAAAAGCATTCTTGATACATATGCTATTGCTTGTACAGAACTGTCTTTGTGCTTATGAAAAATCATGGCACTAATACCGTAGTTACTAGCCTCACTCACCACAAATTATTTCTAATTTTGGATCAAAATGCAAGAGAAACAAGGCCGATGTTAGAATCTTTTTAATTCTTTTGAATGCTTTTTGGCATCCAGACATCCAATCCCACTTGAAGTCTTTTTTTAGTAAATTATTTAATGGTGCTCACAAAAAATGCATGTTCAGAATAAAAACATAATTTGCTAAACCTAAAAATGCTTTTTAAAAGATGACACATTTGTTGGGGGAGGACATATTTTTAATCCCACTTGCTCTGGTTGGGTCCGATTCCTTATCGTTTTTATCGATGATTTAGCCAAAATATTTCATTTTTGTCATGAAAAATTTGCATTTCTCATCATTCAATTTAAATCCGTATTTGTTTATTTTTCTGAATACTTCATTTATGTGTTGAGTATATTGCTCTTGATTTTCCCTTTTTATTAAAATATCATCTAAGTAGGTGATCGCAAAGTTTAGATTACTCAACATTGTGTCCATTACTTGCTGAAAAATTCCACATGCCCACCTTAATTCCAAAAGAAAATCTTGCATAATCCATTGTGGGTATTAATTGTTAGCAGTTAAAACATTCTTCATCAACTTGAATTTGCAAATATGCGTCTGACAAGTCCAACTTTGAAAAGTACTTTCCAACATTTAACTTTACAAAAATTTCTTCTAGGCTTGGCAGGGGGTAATTGTAAGCTTGTAGGCAATCATTCAGCCCCAGAGAAAAAAAATCAGCACATACATGGATTTTGTTATTTTTCTTTTTCACATAGACAGTCAGGGAGGGCTCATCGCTATAATCCACTTTAGAGATCACTCCCATATTTTTCCATGCAATATTCCTTGTTTATTGTATCCAAAGCTGAAAAAGACATATTCCTCTTTGGTCTAAAAATTAGCACCACATTTGCCTTTAACTGGACTAAGTTTTATGCATCTTCCTGAACCTTCAGAAAAAAACTTCCAGAAATAGATTTTTCAATTTTTTTTTTTTTTTAGCCTTTCAGAGTTACTAGAAAGCGATCTATTTTATTGCAAAAAGTTTATGGACAATCCAATCTGTTCTGAACAAGTTATAAGTTCTTTCTATCATGAATGCTTTAGCCTTCACCATTTTCCCATAAAATGAGACACTTGATATCAACTGACATTTAAATTTAAATTTCTGCCCAATAACACCCTGAGCAATTTTTTTTTTTGGTAATGTTAATATTGGTTTACCGATTCTTTCCCACATTTATTTATTTATAATAATCAAATCTGACCCTGTGTCTCGCTGAAACTTTATATTTCTTTTATTTATTTTTATGGTTAAAAATTTTCTTTTTTGACCCTTTGACCCTTGTCTGCATTGTCTGTCATCAATGCTACATATGCAGTACTCTTGAATTTTGACTTTTTATTCTTTTTTTTTTTTTAACTTTACAATGCAAACTCTTGTGTCCCAAATTTCCACTGTTGCAATATTTTTTGTTCTTAAAAGGGCAGAGTTCCTCTTGAAATGTAGTTTGCCGTATCCATGACATGGATTTGTAAAGTATTTTGTTTTCCCATATGCTTTGGGACAAACCAAATTTATGTGAGATACATTGCTTTCCTCAATTCTAGCTGTATCAACTACAACATAGTAGTTTCTTCAAACATTCAATTTTTTCAACAGGATGTAATTCACATATTTTTCACGTTCTGTGGGCCCTAAATTTCTTAGTAACAGGCACACTTTTTCTTGTCCAACCAGCTTATAAAGTTTTTTTAAAGATTTCCTCAAAGTGTCTGTAGTATGCTACAAATGTAATCCCTTCATCAGGGTGATATTTAAATTCGCCAATTGCATTTACTACTAAGTCCTGTGAAAAAAAATGTAGATGTGTTTACGTTACTTTTACTCTTCATAAAAAGAGTGGGTATTTTTGCTGTTGTTCTTCTTGTTACAACAACGTTTCTTGGAATTGTTGGTGCTGTTCTTTTATTAATTTCAAGATTACTACTTTCAAGTCCTTCAACTTTAATTGTTTGATTTGAAAATTTGCTTCCAATGCACATTTCAGAAGTTTTAACATTTCCTTGTTTCCAGCGTAAGTTTTTTTTTTTTTGATCTACTGATTTCAAAAACTGAAAAAAAAAAAAAAACCCAATCTTTGTTCCCCACTATTATAATAAATCATCCTCATCACCAACTATTGTGATGTGGGGTCTGGCAAGACACAACACTGAACTCAACAGAGTCAGTCATGATAGTAGTATTCAATTCTCAGTTAAACAAGTCGCTGCAATAGCATTATCCTCCTAGACAATTACCCAGGACTACTTATCATGGATAGATCAGTCCATTCATGATAATAATGTGGATAATTGGCTTTTACTAAAACAATATTTGCAGCATAAACAAAATAATGTGCAAATGGATATGTAGTGATATGTAAATGATTGCCTACTAGCTAAGGCATCTCTATCTATAAAAGGCAGGATGTGTGTGTGCGTGTAACGAATGCACGGCCACAATTTTCAACGGATTAGCACCAAAATTTACATGCACATGCTCCAAGTTAGCAGGAAGGCCAAGACCGACTTTGCATTTCCCAACTCCAATCGATAGTGGAAATAATCGATTTTTTCATGCTTCTACAGCAGTTTTCATGTAGTTTGCGGCCATTTTCTACTGGCCAGAGTGAGAGCCTATAGCTGGCTGCCACGAATAGGCAGGAAGAGTCTATTGGCCAATGTGAGAGCCAACAGCTGATTGACACGAATGTTAACTAGCATGCTAGCATGCAAAAAAAAATCGATAGCTGCATTCGTCACAAGTGGGAAAAATTTAAATCTGCATGGCACTTTACACCAATTGGCTCATTCACTTGCTTAAATTCAACGTTGATTCTGATTCCACAGAACTGGGTTGGTTGTGAAAAAGTATTTGTTGTTAACATTCTTTTTTCATTCGGTTTTTCCAGTTACGAGTCCTTTTTTAAAGCTGATTGTTTTGTGTTCATTTTGTTTAGTTTTTTTTCGTAACAGATTTAATGTTTAGTATAGAGCTTAGAAAAAATTCGCAGTGTGAGATAGGCAAGAAGTAAGGCATGTAGCAACATCAGCACGGCAAAGGGCACTCCTTTAAAGGCAAGGAAGGGCAAAAATATTTTAAGTCAAGTGATAGCAATTGCTGCATGTCGTACGATTTTTGAATCAAGCACAGGCAACACTGGGCCATGCTGCTAGTAGACTATATAAATGCCCAAGCAGTAAGATTAGAGAAGCTCTTGGTATACAAAATAAATGACTACTGGTGGACTGGTAAAATATGAAGGAAATCCTACTTTATAACAGAGTAATTGAGCCTAGTTTTGTAGTAACGGCTCCCTGTAGCTTGAAGTACTGAGGGATAATGACAAGGAAACACACATGTTATATTTAACAAAATAAGATCAGGAATTTATTTACACATTTGAAGTTGTCAGTAGCTTGTTTCAGGAAAAGGAATCAAATATTTACAGTTCATAGTTTCGATGAATTCTCAAGAAGAGAAAACGTACATATTAAATCGTCAGACACAAGGTAATATTCCAAAATGTTTAAAACAAATTGAGTGAGTTCGTTTTTCACATAAAAGTTACACGGTTGTATTCAACATGAATGAAGAGATATATCTTAAGGCACTTATCTTTTGAGTTGAATAGAGTTCTTTGAAATTGTCCTGCTCTCATTAGAGGCTGATAATGTATCAGCATATAATTTGATATTGGCATTATTCAGATGCATTGAACTCTGGCTTTCTGCCTCCTGCTTCTTTCTGTTTTTTTTTCTCTCTCTCTGCCTTAATTCAACTTTCTCTGCCTATTTATTGACATCAAGTAATTTCACATCGGCCCATTATTTTCTTTTCAGTTTGTAAGCTGCTCCCTTTTCCATTGGTCAAAACAAATTTTCACATAGGTGTGCAAATTTGAAAACAATAGAGAAAAGAGTTATTTTTATTTCATATTCACCACAAGTTTAATGGTAAAGTATGCACGGCTTGAAAGTGCTTTTCCAGATTAAAAGGGAATGCAGGTTCCATTCCTTCAGGGAGTCATATTTTCTTTACTAAAATTTTTAATCTTGAGATAATAATTTGACTGTTACAAAATAAAAAAAAAAAAAAACAAAGATGTCAATACTAACATAGGTACCTACTAAATATAACATTTACAGTAATAAGAAATGTTGCACAAAAAATACATTAAATGCTTTATATTATATATATATATATATATAAAGGCACTATTCAACTATGCTTGGTCATCGACACACTTTGTGGCCAAGACAGTCTGAAGCATATTAGATCTAATGACAGTTTTTGTTGCTAAAGAGGATGCAGGTTCAAATCCTACCAGAGAGCACATATTTTTCTTTAATAAGACTTCTCAAATATTCCACTTTTTAATAAAAACAGTGGAATATTCGAGAAATCTTAAATGGAGCATCTACTCAAACATAGGTATCCACTAAAAATAACTTTAAATAATAAAATCTGAAAGTTTAATAAATAAAAATCCATCATTTCTTTAGAAATTGCTTTGCTTACATTAGGATATGAAACTGAGCAGATACGAATGTTTTGAGAGTCTGAGAAAGGTTTGCATTTATCAGTAACTATTCAACTTTGATTGATCATTGATGTGCATATATATGTGTGTGTGTGTGTGATGACATTTCAATATAATCAAATGAACACTATACCACACATAATTTCCATTATCCAATTTCCAGGCATGCAAGTAGTTATCTTGGTAAACATTTCTTATAAATCAGAATCTAACCAAATATTATTAAATAAAGATTTAAACTGCTCATCAAAGTGCCATTGATTTTAGTCAATGTGATATTTAGGAAAGACTGGATCCTAAGGATATAAGTTCTGGTCATATTAGAAATTAATTTCTTATTTCCAAGTTCATATTGTTTGTTCAAACAGTAGAAATGTTATCAATCAAATATATTAACAAAAAGTAATAATAAGTAAAATAAAGAATTAAATAATAATGGTAGAAACTTTTTGCTATCCTGTGTCAGAAACAATTTTTGTCAAATGATCTAAGATATACAGCATGTTTGAAACAATCTTTGGTGTAATATTCTTTGCTTTTTTTTTTATCAATTCACCCCAGTCAAGACAATAAAGCCATGGGTTTATTGAGTGCTAGAGAATATGAGAAAACAAAAAAAACATTATTAAAGAGAGAGAAAAATAGAAGAATTAAGAAGACAGAAGATAATTAATATTGCATTTAAACTGTTGAAGACCAAAGGCAATAAAGTTACTAGAATGCAAAGGGGTTATTGAGTGTTAGAGAATATGAGAAAAACTACTATTAAGGAGAGGGGGTAATAAAAGAACAAGAATTAAGAAGACAGAAGATAACAATAAATATTGCATTTAAATTTTTGAAGATCAAAGTTAACTGGAAGGCAAGAAGCCGGAAGAGAGTTTCACAATTGAGAAGTACAATAGAAGAAACTATTAGCAAAGACCTTATGGTTATATCTCTTGCCATTTCAATTGTAAAATGATGAGACCTTGCTGCCAATTTAGTAATGTGCTTAAGTTCATGAAGTCTAGGTACTATAATGGAAAGTTCATCAGAACAATTTATTTATCAAAAATGCAGCACAGCGAAGTTATGTTACAACAGTGGGAAAGCTGCATTTTCATTATAGCCTCTACATTAAATTAAATCAATTTAATCAACATGCATTTTAGAAAGAATGATGATTTTGTCAGAAAATAAAACAAAATTTTATGTAGGCTGTTCCACTTGATTAACATTATGCATTAAAAGGTCAAACTTTCCACTTTGGTATCAAGACATGTTATGAATTTAAATGCAATAATAGATTGGCAGCATAGTCTCATCATTTTACAGTTGAAATGGATAGATGTAAGCGTAAGTTCTATGCTAACAGTTTGTTCTCTCGCACTTCTTGCCTGTGGAAATCTCTTCCGGTTTCTTGCTTTCCAGTCAACTTTGATTTTCAAAAATTTAAATACAATGTCAATTGTTATCTTCTGCCTTCTTAATTTTTGTTCTCTTATTGTTTTCTCTCCTTAATATTAGTTTTTTCTCATATTCTCTAACACTCAGCAACCCCTTTACGTCCTAGGGGCTTTATTGCCTTGCTTGGCATGAAATGATTAAAATAAAAAATAAAAAATTGCCATTTTACTACCAGTCTGAATTTTTGGAAGATTTTTTTTCATATAAATGTTTTTTCTTACACTAAAAATTACCTGACTAAAAAAAAAAAACATTTTGTTTTTGCGACTCAACCCCTCAATGCCCAATACTGTTTTTTATGCTTAACAAGAAAATATCTCATCAAAATGAACAAATGAAATATAAAACAAAAATTCTCACCAGACGATCTGATTTTTGTGACCATTCCAAAGATAAGAATGGAGATTTGGCCATACATGTGGCCTTTGTTGAAGGCTGTGGACTCCAAGTCCAAACTCTGAAAGCAAAAATAAAAGAAATATAGAAGGACCTAATTGTTACTAACTCTTATCGATAGAAATTACAATTATTGTATTTAATGTGGAATAATAGATTATTTATTCATTTTGGAATGAATGGTAAAAAAAAAAAAAAAAAAAACACAACCAAAAACTATTTAACTGATGATTCATCCTTACTTACATATCTATTTTTTTATATTTTAACATTACTTTGATTATAATTTAATAATTTATAATCCTATATATTTTGTTCTGTGTACACCAGAGGGCTAATATATCAAACGGGATTGTTTAAGTGTTAATCTCATGTTGGTCAAGGGGGATTTTTGTAAAAGGTTGTAATAACAGAAAGGCACCTGATCTGGCAGAAAATACAGTCCTATTTTTTTCTATATCACCATCCAATACTGCAAAGGTTTTTCTTTATTACTACCTTCAAATATATATTTTAATTACTGTATATGCTGGAATATAACTTGATCTTATTAGAATAAAAATAGGGTTTGTATTGATCCACTTAATCTCTTTCAACAATCCAATCAGAGTCTAATCACTTACCTGGATTTAAGAATTAACTTCTCTATTGAATATAGGTTTAAAATTAAATCTCAATTAACAGCTCAGAATTTTAGGAGCTGACTTATACACCAGAATATATGGTATTAATTATAAATTTAGTAGAGTAAATTGCTGAGTCATATTAGTTTCATGGTTGGTTGGTGGCACTAAGTCATATTTATCAATTTAACCCTTTGAACCCTTTACTCTTTGGTACTCAGACATTTAACTGAATGGACATTTAGCCAAAAATGCAGTGGGATACTTATATATATGTCACACTCTTTATTGTAATGTGCTACATATATTTATATTTATTTACTGGATTAATTTATAATTTTTCGTTTTTTTTTTTTAAATCTATTCTGTATATATTATATTTTACTTCAAATATTACTGTAAAATGATAAGTATTTTGAGAAAAAGCACATTTTATTACAGCAAAAAAAAAAAGTTTTTACAATATAAAAAATCTTTCAGTTTCGCTTTTAATGATCATTATCTTAAAGGGGATGAACTAACTTTTATCTTACTGTTAAATACAAATTTAAATAATTAGCTGCTATTTTTTACCCAAATGCACTCAAATATTTTTAAAAATACTAATTTCAATAAACAAATATTGAAATAAGAAAACTTTTAACTTTAAATTTAGATTTAGTAATTTAATCACTTAAAATTCAGTGGTAATTATTTAGTCCTATTTTACCTAATTAGCTAATTGAAATGCTTAAAGTATTGTTTGTTACTATTTTTACTTGTACTTTTTCGGTGAAATGTCCGTTTGGCCAAATGTCTGGCCACATACTCTTTGACTCTCAAATATGCTCAAAACACTTCTTAAGCAGTAAACAAAAGGTAAATCAACTCTATGTTTTCATCAACTCCATATAGGATCTCTCTCTGTATTAAGCCAAATTTTTATTAACATCTCATCTCCCTGAGCCCAAAAAATCTGGCTTATGATGTACAATAAAAATTACACTCAGCTTGAAATAAAAGACTTAGCTGTTCAAAGAGACAATATTGACAATGGCTATAATAAATCATTTTCCTCATCAATATTCATTCATAAGTAGAGATTTGAAGAATATAGTTTTGAATTTCACATACATAAAGATTGCCATGTTGTTACAGTTAACCTTTAACTTTCTCAAATTAGTTGTAAATTGATTTTAAAAAAAAACTCACTTGACAACTCCATCAGCATCTAAACTGGCCACATATTGACCAGAATTACTAAATCGACAGTAACAAATACCGGAGCGATGTTCAGTGTATTCTTCCTGAAATGAGAATGTTCTCCATTAAGAAAAAATTATGAAAAATCAGTCTCAACAGGGGCATAAAATGAGTAACAAGTTAAGGCCTTCATACAATCTCAAGTCATTTTCTTAAAATAACCTCTTGTCACATCAAGACTTTCATACGGATGTCATGTGTAGCACCAAACTTGTTCAGAAATATCTAAACTGTCAACTGTATACAACTGCTTCCTCAGATTAATGGCTGAAAATGGCTTTGAGTGAATGGAGTCTTCCTTGAACCTTATGACAGAGTAACAAAGAATTGTACCAATAGAAACTAAATGACTTGAGGACTTTCAACAACAGCAACAACTACAATAGATATGACATGTAACTCAAAAAGAAAATAATGGCATCATCAAGATTTTGACATTCTGTACCACTTTCACCAAAATATTAAAAAGGACCCCCCCCCCGCCATCAATACTGGAAAGAGCAATAACAGTTAGTGAACTTAAGAAAACAAATTTCCTGAAAATTTTTTAAAATTTCAGTCAAAATTAGCACTTGCTGATCAGTCAATGAATCCCAAATGTTTCCTTATTTGGAAATGTCTAACATTCCCATAATGCATCTTGAAAATCAAATTATTGCACTGCTGATTTGTTTGGGGATGATTATTAATACTGAATAATTATTTTAATTAATTTTTACCTGCAATTTTGAGAAAAAAGTATTCTTATCATTTAATGGTTTCATATAGAAATTATTATTATTTTTATCTTCATTTATTTCATATCTTAAACTCTGAATTATTGAATTTCTAGAAGTCAAATGTGGTCATTTTAACTAATAAATTGTTGATTTTTAATTAGAAAATAAGGCCAGGAATAATATTTATTTCACAAGAAAAGTATTGAATGACAACCTTGTCTATAAAATAATAGGTGAAGTACCCATAAATATTTAAAATGAATCCAATCAGATGAGTCAAGTATTTATTTTTTGTTATGAACTTGTCAATTGCATCATTTATTCCTATTCATACCTTTTCCAAGAGCATTAGTGCAAAGTGAATGCAGATCATCTCTGTCTAAGTTTGAATACATCTTGTCCGTCTCATTTTCCATTCTAACTACTTGGCCAATACCATTGAAATTTTTTAGAAATAAATGCACTTACATAGACATCTACAATTAGACCAATTTGATTTATATCTTCATTTGTAGTTTAGTCAAAAATAGCAGTTGTAACCTTAAATTGACCTATGATGACTTCTAATGACTGAAAGTCAGCACCACCTATCCTATGTTCAACCTTAAATCAAGTTAGCCTGTTTGGCCAACCATAAGATGCACACAAACATTCACCAGCTTTGTGATAATCAATAAAATTGCCTTCATCATACAAGATAATGTAATGATTATAATAAAATGGGTTTAGTCAATGCTGTACATACGTCACCATTTTGGGTTGCTTTGCAGTCTTGATGACACTACCTGGAAAAAATCATCATCATTACTACTACTTATTATTATTATTATAATTAATTAATAATAGAAAAAACAGAAATTGGACGATGAAACTGAATGCTTACCTGACTAAGTAATATAAAAGGACTCTCATTTCTATTGTCTGGAATAAATCAAAAACTTTATTAATGAAAAATTTAATGACTTTAATTGACTGAATTTATTAAATGGCACATTGTCATTATTATTACTTTCTGACTAATATTTCTTTAATCTTAATTTCAGTTTCTTTTACATCTCATGGCATAAGTTGTCCAAATTTCTTATAGGAATCATTGAAATTTATTACTTTTTGACTTATTTCTTTCATGACATTCCTCTTATTTTTACCTGGAGATAACAGTTCTAAGTTGTCTGAATATTTTAGATCAAGTATTATCAATTTATTAACTTGGACTATTTTTTTTTTCTATTTTATTTTACTGTTTTACATCAAAACGTTTTTGTCTGAATTTTTGAGATGAGCAATTATCATAATACATTGATTACTCATCTTGTGTCTGTTATAGACAAAAAGGGGAAAAATCCACTGACAGTTGCTTTCACAGCTACAAACCTAATATCTATAACTGCAAGGCATGTCACATTTTCAGTTTGAGGTCAACCTGTTTATCTGCCATCCTATAAGGGGGTTGATCAAAAGAAGCTCTTTGTAGAAAAAGAAGTGAAAAAATTACTGAGAGCCATTTTCCTAAATTAGTCCTTATAATAACAGCTGTTAACTTTCATTATCAGATTTGATTAATGCACCCTCACCAGAAGTGAAATTCTCTTTTATACAAAAGAATGCTATCAATATTCAAATATACACCTCAGATAAAAGGGAAGATTGTTATTATCATACTAGTGTATAAATAAAATGAAGGCATTTGTTAGAAAGTTTCAGTAGTGAGATGCAATGAAACAAAAGTTCTTGAAACAATGTATTGAGATTCAGTAAAGAAGAGATAAAGAATTCACAACTAAAATATATGCTAATGAACAATTTAATTAACCCGTTCCCTTTAGATTTTTAGACATTCAATATTATCTATGATTCATTGATTATTCCTGGTATTCTATAAATTGCTTTTTGCTCAATATTTTTCCATGTTCAAAATTTTGTGTCTAATATAAGAATGAAATGGAAATATCTCTTGTAAGAAAAAAAATTAGCAACAGAACAACAAATACAGTGATGACAAAGCCTATTCCAAGACCAAGTTGATATCTGAGTGCCTCACATGAAAGGCTTGAACAAATAAGACTGAAATCTAAGAAATGTAGGAGTAAAGGAACCGATTAATTAAAAGGTTTATTTTGCTCAATAACTAATTTTGTCTAAATGCAGATTTTATTTTATTGTATAGATTATTAAAATGACTAAGAAAAGTAATCACTCATAAATTTACTAAGTTAATTAACCTCATTTCCCACTTCAGATGGGACAGGAAATATATAAATACACATTGATAGTTATTATATGGTTTGATGATAATTCTACTTGTTCCTTAATTAATTAGTTAGCATTTACATTATGTCTTATCAATACCTCATAAATAATGGATTATTCCATTTTGATTGCAAGAAAAGATAGAAAAGGCATACCAGAGATGCTGTTTGGTTTCAGTGAGAAAAGACAGAAAGAAAGGAAGGCAAGATAGAAGCAATAACACTCATGTGTTTAGTGTTTGCTTCATTGAAATGGAAAAACTTTACCTTGGATGTCATCCACCCTCAGCCGTTGTTTGGCAGCATCTATTTGATCACTTCCCTCCCATTCCCCTTTCTGACCTCCATCTAAGGCTGAAGCACCAGAATTTTCTCCATCATCTAACATCTGAAACATATATCTTCTGTCTCCTGTTCCTGGAGTACCACTTCCTCCACCACTGCCACTGCCAGAAGCTGAAGGAGATGACCCCGCAGAAGAACGCACATCTGGAGAGGAACAATTTGCATCAAGATCAACCTGACTGCTGCTACGGGTAGATCCACTCAGATTGGGAGAGCCATGACTTCGAGGTGTAGCACTAATCTCTCCTTCACTTGGACACTGAAAGAGATTAAAAAAAAATATATATATTATCAGATTATTTTTATTCATTCAAAGTTGCTTTCATCTTTCCTCCATAAATTTATGAAGATGATCGGAATTAAACATTGAAATATCAGCAAACTTGGACATATGTGCCTGCAAGAAAAAAAAAAAGTCTCAAAAGGATAGTTTTTCCCTTGACACCACTATTATTTTAACTACCTTTACTCCTCAGTAATGTTTGTTTTAAAAGGTGTATTTACACTATTTATCATATTGTTTATTGGAATGGTTGGCAAAACATTGGCTAATTGCCAATCGATTTAAACTTTATAAAATGGTAAATGATAAGGATTTCCTTATAGTTGGTTCACATGTTTTAATAATTTAGTAAATGTTTATAACTCTATAAATAAAAAATTGTTTTCATATTTATTTCTTTATAAATTGGTAAATATTAAATATTGCATTACATTAGTTTTAATACAAATAAATTAGGTTTTAAAATGTTAATATAAAATTATTCTTGTAAATAAACAATTTAATAAATAGTGTTTAACATTTTTGTTGTAAACTTTCAAGAACAAAGAAATGTATGTTTAGGTTTTATTACAATTCTAATCATCACTTTTTTTAAACAATAAACATTACCAAAGGAGTGAAAGTAATTAAAATAATAGCAATGCTGGGGGAGGGGGGTAACCGTCCATTTGACACTTTGTCTTTTTTGTGAGCATAAAGGTCCAATTTTGTTTACAAATTAACTTTTGATGACCTCCAAGGGTAAGAAAATTAAAAGTATCAGCATACATCTACTTGTTAGATAGTTGCGCAAGTCATTTCACAATGATTTCATATTAGATTTCAACATGGTATTATTTTTCATAGTTGAGAACTTAGTTGTTCTTAGTAAGAACTATAGAACACCTGTGTGTAAATAAGAACCACCTGTGTTACATGAAATGTAGGTATTGCTTCTTTGTTGTACATTGCTTGAATGAACTAATTGATATATTAACTGATATTTTTTGCCTTTTAACATCATGTTAAGAAAGAAAGAAAGAAAGGAAATACTCTCTTTCACAATGGTTTTTACACCTGAGATCAATAGAAAGAATAAATTTAATTGAAAGCTTTGCTAAATTTGTTAGTCAGAAAAAAGATTATATGAAAAACATTTTAAAAATTATATTTTCAGATTAATAAAAATTTTCATTTTCTTCACATTTACTAAATAAGAACAAAAATATATATTTTATTTATGATTTATGGTAAATGACAACTATTTTAGTTTAGTATCCTAATCTATGTTGTGTAGATTGTAACATTTCAACAAGAACTTTGAAGTTTTTATCAAATAAGTCTACCATTCACTTAGAATATTGCTGCCACATATTGTCTGGTGCCCCTGCTATTTACCTTGAGCTCCTTGATAAAATCCAAATAAGAATCGGCAATATTACTGGTCTTGATCTGGCAGCTTGGCTTCAGTCACTTTCCCGCTACCATAAGGTTGCTTCTCTGTGTTTTTTCTATAAATAGTTTCATGGTAATTGTTCAAATGAGCTCCTAGACTTTTTGAATTTAAGTGCAGCAGTAGACTGATGTTGAGATCTCATAATTCTCATAATGTACAGTTGTACTGGCTAGATGTAGCCGTAAATTCTAGGCTAACAGCTACTTTTCTCACACTTTTAACTTGTGGAACTCCTTTCTAGCACCATGCTTTCCAGCCAACTTTAATCTTCAAAAATTTAAATACAATGTCAATCGCTATCTACTGTCCTCCTGATTACTCTATCCTCTTCCCACTCATTATTAATGTTTCTGTTCTTAATTTTTCCCTACCATGTAACCCCCTTATGTCTTAGTGGCTTTAGTGACTTGTATAGGGTGATACTGATAAAAATTAAAAAATGTGAGAATTCACACTGCATAACATTATAAAGATTTTTCATTATCTTGATTTTTTTTAAACTTATAAAGAATGTATTCTTTTCAGTTACCAGATGAATTCCATTATATTGATTGGAAACTGAAAACTTGACACAATCCAACTTGCTGATTCAATACAATAATAATCATAATTTCTGGAATGGGAACTTATCTTTTACACTTTTTAAATACTACTATTGTCCTAATCTTTGTTGTTGTTGTTATTATCACAAAACATCTTTGTAATGTGAAGTATTCCACATGTTTATGATAACAACAGAGATGAGGATAAAGAGTTGTATATAGTTTAAATAATGATATATATATATATATATATATATATATATATATATATATATATATATATATATTAAATAATGAAATAGATATATATTTAAAAAATTACCACATAAGATCCTCACTTCCCAATTTGTATTTACTTAGTATTATTGGTCAGGCCACATACAAATACTGATAGTCAATGGTGTGTGAATAAACATTAGCCTACCAGATATCTTAACTTTGCATATAAGACACAGGAGATTTTTTTTTCAAACACATCCAGGGATCAAACTTGGATGACAGACACTCATTGCCCTAATGCTTCCCAACAAAAGATGAGAGACCAAAGATAAAGAAAACATCAAAAATCATCTCCACATCATCAGCCACAACTGATCAACCAAATTTATTGAAATCAATCTAACTAGTACTGCCATCAGAATTATAGTTAATGTTATAAATTTTTATATTAGCTAGTAAGTAGCATTTCCAGATCTAGTAAATATCTTGCCAGAAACATATTCACTAGTGTTAGATTTTATTCCCTATCAAGCTATCACTTTATCCTTCTCAATTGCTCTTCATCAACTTGGACTGCATTATTGTCATCATCAAGAGAAGAGGATTGTTATATTCTACAGAATTATTTTACTGTTCATTACAATTCAAAATACCACTTGAGCCATGATTAATATCTACATCTGTAACTAAGTGAAAAGAGTGACTTCTGACATATATATATATATATACATTGGGTGGCGGCAAACTCTCAGATCAATTCTCCATCAATTTCCAATGATCATACTAGGTCAGTGCTATTCTTTACTATCACACCCCGTTATTATTTCTTAAAATTTCAGTTGAAATATTAGTTTTTAATGGCCACTTCATTTCCTCACTGGATTCACAACAAAGAAATTGTTGACTTGTGTCATGCATGTTCACATCAGAAGGTTGCCAGTGTAGATAGGTGGTAAGATAATTATTTTATCAGAAACTTTGGGAATAAAAAAATTGACTCAAGGGTTTAAAATAAATAATATATTTTTATTTATTTTCTTTAGAGTGATGAGTGAGTCCTTTGGTATTCAGCATAGCAAAAAAGTTTGTTAATAAGGTGGATATTGATAACAGTCTGGAGAAAGTCCATTTCTGTAGTTTGAAGTCAGGCAATGATAGGGAAAGTAGTAATCTTTGAAATTAGATTGATGTCACTCTGCTGTGTTTTTCTTGGCCCTAAACAGGGCAAAAATGTCAGTAGCATATGAACTCTTAACTGCTTCTTCACCTGTAATGCATAGCTGGTTTCTGCGCAGTAGCATTTTTTTTTTTTTTTTTTTCGTCATCTCCTGGTGTCCCATCCTTTACTACTAACCTAGAGGTGTCAGGTTTTTATCCTTTTGATCAGACTCAAGAATTTGGTGCAAACATTGTTTCGGCTAATATAAAAAAGTCTCTTTGTGTCAATTTTTTATTGGTGAAATTATTTTATTTGCAGGCGTTCCTTTCTTTTTCGTTTATAACAGAAGATATATCTGGAGCCTCCCTGATTTTTGGTATTTTTCAGTCACAAATAAGCTCTGATCATACAAACTTTTGGTGTTTTTTGGCCGAGTTCAGTCATTTTTTTCTTCCTCTTTTAATGTGAGGGTTGCCTTCTCATAGGTTGAGAGAGAAGTTATAGAAAGCAAAGTTTAGAGAGGGAGAGAAAAAGAGATAATGGAAAGCACAAATGCCTTATTTTAATTTTAATAATATATTTTATGTTTATTTTTTTTTCATCAGGTCTCACTACAATGGCATTTAAATTATCTCTATCCAAAAGGACAAGGATTGGGGTTTGGATACTTTGTTGTACAGATATCACATGACTAACTTGCCAAGTTTATTTCTTTTTCTATTTTGAAATTGTTCATTTCAACCCTTTTTAATAGATTTCTCAGTTTTCAAAGAGTTGGCTGCATGAATTGTTGATGCCATGAAGATTGCTTTTCAATTACATAAACAAGTGCACAGTATAATAACTTGGAATTCTTGACCTTTGCTTAAGGGTAACAACTCAATGTAGTAACATTTTTTGTGGGTTTATTTTTTATCAATTCACTCCAAGTAAGGCAATAATATCACTAAGATGCAAGGGGTTAATGGAAGTAAAAGAGAATGGAAAATACTTTAGAATGAACCAGAAACCCAATAATAGTATAGATTTCAGAATTTAGGCAGAGACATTAGAAGTATGGAATTGAAGTAGAATTTAGTAGGTACTGAAAACCTAATCCTAAACAGGAAACAAGGGATAAACCTCTACTCTTGTTCAAAAGTAGTTTTTGCAATTCTTTTCTGGATAGCATCCTAATCAAAGTTTGAAAATGATTTTGCTTTCTTCCTTGACTTAGATCTTGTTAAAAAGAAACATAACGTTTCCAAATCGTTTCAATAATAAAAAGCTATTATCACCTGTGAAGGTAAAAATTGAACTTGAGACTACCTGAATAATAAGTGAATGTTGAAAATGAACAATAGATGACAGGTAAGTCTGTAACCACTAATTACTGTGAACCCATTCCAATAATCAAACAAATCAGAGCTCTCATCTTTCGAGCTGCTATTTTCACCTGCACGTAAATATTCATGGGCTTCAAGATATAAAACAATGCAATATTTTTGATGTAAAAAGTTTCTTTCCCCACAGAAAATCTTTTAAAAATTGTAAGAATAGAATTTATATTTTATTTATATACATTTATATTGTTGCAAGTTTTTTTCTAAGAGTAAAACTGAATTATTTTCTTAATTGTTTGAAAGCAACAATTCCGCTAGAATCAACTTTCCTGGACCAACTGAAGATTGTCAGCATCTTTTTAAACCAATTCAGACAAAGACTGAATTCATTTTTAGATTATTTAGAAATCTGAGCAGAATCGGATACTTCTGCTAGTAAATGACAGACATCTAGTATATCTGATCATTTATTAATATTCCTTAGAAAAGTGAAGGACTTGAAAAAAATTAATAAATTTAACAATCATTTTGAATTCTAAAATGAAGCAATTTCTTTCTTTATTCATTTTTGGTTTATTTTTTCTTTCTTTTATTACTGCTTTTTACTACATCTTTCTGAGTGTTAAATAGCGTGATTTCAGAATAAAAATTAGCTTCCATCAAACGAGATTGACTCCCATATCTTAGGAATTCATCTTTATCAAGACAGTGTTCAACTGAATAAGTTGTGATAAAAAGAAACAAACTGAAAAAAAACTAGAAAGTTTGGAAAAAAATGTAAAAACAAAAAAAAAAACAGTTAATTTTCAATAATAAAATCTTTAAACAAAAAAAATATTTCCTTTAAAGGAAATATAAATTCATTTTGCTTAAAAGTAGTTGTAGAAATTTGAACACAGATTTTCAGAATTCATTTTGAACCAAATGTTCAATTATTATAATTAAAATTTCTCAAAGCTTTCCTTTTTTTTGCTTGTATTTGTTTTCTACAAGCTAAAAAAGATCTAATTTTACTAGTGGTCTTAAAAAAAAAAATATTCCTATATTTTAGGGTAAAATATTGTCAGTATTTTATGAATGATTCTAATATCTTTGTTTTCATTCTTTCATTTATTGCTTTTGAACACAACCAACTAAGAATAAACACAGCAAAACAAAGAGAAACTATTATTGAAAACATTTTAGAAAACATTCATCCATAATATAGAAACTTATTAAAATAAACAAAAAAATTTTTTAGGAAAATATGTTAAATATTCTTTCCAAAATGACCTTAAACCAATAGCAAACACCCATATAGATTAATTGATAAATAAAACAAAATAAAAATTCTCAATGAAATAATTCATGATCAAATTCATATGACTAAAACTATCTTTACAATGACTTCAAAAACTTAACATTCTGGAAACTGAAAAAAAAAAAAATTATATTTATGAAGGTTTTGTTTAAAAAAAATGCCTTTAAACACAAAGTATTTTAAATAAAATAAAATATTGATGTACATATTTTAATTGCATGTTTAATCTTTTATATATAAATATTTAAAAGTTATTTTCCATAATTGAATGTTAACGAGAAATTCAAAGTATGATAAATGTTTTGAAAGATTAATTTTTAATATGAAAATATGACACTAATATGATGGCAAATGGATTTGAAAAGGGTTGGTTTTTAATATGAAGGATTGAGAAAGAAATATTCCCTTTAATTGGCCATATTGAGATGGTCTTAACAACAGATTGAATTATTGAATTAATGAGAGAGAGAGAAAAAAATTGCATATCTTTGTGAACAAAATCATTTGAAATGGCATCAGAAAAGATTAATTTAAACATTGCATTCTATTTTCTTATTAAAATTTGGATTACACTTACCAAATAAATTATTTTTAATCATAAAAATAACACTTTTTTTAACAAATTTTTGAACAGCTTTTTTGGTTGTTTTATAATTACAAAATGCATCATGTAAATTATAATGAAAATATATAATTTCAATGATTTTCAAGTTTCTTGAACTTTAAAACAAGAGAATTTTAAAACTAAAAAAAAGGCTTTGAAAGCATCTAAAAAGGACAATTTTTGGTCAGAATTAGATGTGGTAGAATTGGAAAATGTCTGCTAGAAATGATCCAAGAGTCACGTGAAGAATTCCATTCCCAAATATTTGGGTTAAATCTGTAGTTATTACATTTTAACCATTGTGCCCTCCAACAATCATTTTTGTTGTCCAAAGAGAAATTATAGCCTTACATAGAATGGTTACAAATGATCATTATCAATGTTGAATATAAAGCAATAAGGAACAAAAACTGTTTTTATGTTAAAATCCCCCCCCACACACACACACACACACCAGAGTGCAATAATTATGATCACCAATTCTACTACAGGAAACAATTTGTTTACAAACCTTTGTGTATGCCAGTCAGGCAAACCTTTCCTAATTATAGATTACTGAAGATTTTTGAAAGATATTTACAAAAAGTGGGAAAAAATTACAATTCAGATTATATATTCATTTTCATGAAAGTGTTTATATTTCAAGTCAATAATTTTAATCTTTGTCGGCGAATACACACACGTTTTTGTAACAGAACAGTTATAAAACTAATAGAGAAACTGTGACTTGAAAAAGTAGTAAGTTTAGATGATTAAATTAACAAAACAGAAATATATAAGGTACAGCATTGAATAGAATCTATTTCCCTGTTAAGCTAATTTGGTTTGAAATATCTCGACACACAACAAAAAATGGCCCCACACTTTCTTAATAGCAGCTTTGATTATTGAAAGTTAATTACATAATACAGAATAAAATGATAATAGATGGAAATTAACAGAATTACAAAATTAAATTCTTTTCATTAAAAGAAAATGCATGAACAACAGCAAATAGTCACAGTTTATCAGATGTGTAACATTTTCTCAAAATTTTATTATAACATTGAATCTTTAATATTAAAGTATTAAATTAACTTGTGAGTGTGTATGGTGTGATGGGTAAATTGTCATCATTTTATATTTTTAATTTTTTGTATGTGCATTGTTTGTTTTTGTCAACTGCACAGTATAATAGGTTCAGTTGGGCAGCATCTATGAGAAAAAAAGCACCAAGATGCAATTCACAAAATTACAAAATTTGGAAACTGCATGCTGTATTGCTTGGCATTCACACTGGAAGCACCAATACAAACATTTCAGAGTGTTTCGTTGCCAATCTCAGGACAGTGCAGAGGATTCAGAAAGAGTTGGATGAGTCTAATGGTGATTATGAAGGTACAGCAAGTCGGAAAACTCACTCTGATCATTTTGAATTTGTTGGTGAGGGCCACAGACTCAATATGGAGGCCTACATCAAGTGCCTTAGGAGGTAGTGTGGTCCTAGGTTAAGAGGGTGGCTGGTGGAAGATCCTATATATGGCAACAGTACTCTGCACCATGCCACACAAGCAGGAGAACTCAGTCATAGCTGTCAGACAATTTCTGCAACCACATCACCCCTTGCTTCTGGCCACCTAATACCCCAGACTGCAACCACCTTTATTATTATGTGTGGGGTGCAGTTGAGCAAGAGACCAACAAAACTCCTTGTAACACCAAAGATGAACTGAAGGCAAGGATTATGGCAGCATTCACCAATTTATCGAGGTCAGATAAATCTATTAAGCACTTTCTTGACAACAATTGTGCTTGCCATGAAATACAGTGAATATTTTAATAGGTGTTAATTATTTGTGTTATATATCCACTGATGATTGGATGGATCGATTGCTTGAGGATCCATTTACGAAGTTCTAGAGATGGGATACTGAAGGTAACATCAATCAGCTAAGTGACAAATTTTATATTTGTATTAATCATATATGTTGACAGCATGTCATTATTGAGGCATGTGTTGTTAAAGACTATAGAACTTTTCCGTTTAATAATCTTTTTTTCTTACAAGTTTTTATATATTTTGGTCTAAGTTGTTGAAAAAAAGACCCTAATCCTTGGTGTTTTGTCGAGCGCTTTCAGTTGTCATCAACCATCACCTTGGCTGTATGTTTCAGTTAGAAGTAGGTTGTTTATTATTTTATTTTATAGATAATATTTTAGGTATTTAGGCAGTGTTATTGGATTAGTTCATTAATAATTGGGAGGGGGTTGGTATTTATTATTTGGAGGATTAGTTGTTAAATATGTTTAAGATGTTTTTGCCAGTATTAAATGCTATTTTATTTATGTTGGGTTTTTGATTTTTAAGTATGATTGCTTCAAGAATTTGTAATCATTTTTTGCATTTGTTTTTGTAGAGGATTTTGGTATTGTTGTTGGATTAGGATTTTTCTTATTTCTGAAGATTTGAATCTTACTAGTGGTACAGTATGTTATAACATGATTTTTTATGGCGCTGATTAAGATGGTATGTAAGATGACATGAGAAAGTTGTGGTTGTGTGTCCGATATATGTGCTAGGGTTATTATATGAGAAACACTCTCGAAATGGGCATGCAAGACTGTACATTACATTGGTTTGATTGAGGAACAGTTTGGGGAAGAAGTAGTATTATTTCAAACAATTAGGTTTGAGGTTTTAAATTTGATGTAGCATATTATTAATTTTATTTGTGTTGTTGGGTGGGTTTAGTGTATAGCTAGTTCATTGAATTGCAGTGCCTTTGATTCCTATAGAAAAGCTTAATAGTGTTATTGTTATTTGTTTTTTTTTTCTTTGTTATTATTATGTATATTTGAAAGGTAGTGTTTTATATGTTGGTCAACTAATTTCAGTGGGGAAGTTATTGTTTATGAGTGTTTCTAAGTTCTTTATAAAATATTGTTCTAGATGGGGTGATGTGAAAAGCTCTATTGATTAAGTTTTTGATTAGGGATATTTTATATTCATCTGAACATTCACTATGGAAGTTAAGCAATCAGGAGTTTTTACTTTTTAAATATTCATGTATTAAATGTATCTTTGTAGTTGGAGTATATGAGTATGTTGAGAAATGGTTGTTATTGATATTAATTTGACTATGAATTTTAATATTAATTTTCCTCAAAGGTCTGTTTAAGTTTATTGTGTCATTTTTTTGTGTTGTGATAAAGATGTCATTGACATATCTAGTGTAAATAGTAGGTTTGCTTATATGGTTATTAAATATGGTGTTTTCGATGTGTAACATGTAGAATTCAGCAAACATAGGACCTAGAGGAGAACCCATAGATACACCATTGATTTGGGTATATATTTTCCCTAGTGGATCATAGAAGGGAACTTGTGTGATGCATATTAGTAATAGTTTTTCTAGGATTGTATGTTTTATGGCAGGAGGGGGAATTGAAGGATAGTTATAGATATATATAAACAAACATTTGAGGAAGACTCCATTTTAAAATTCATAGTCAAACTAAATATCAACAACAAAATACCTTTTTTTGACATATTCATAGATTCCAACAGCAAAGATACATTTAATACATAAATATTTAAAAAGCCAACAAGTAAAAGCTCCTGCTTACTATTAATCTTTTCTATAGTAATCAAATACCCTAAACCCAAATATAAAAAAAACTTGTGAGAAAGCAAGAAAAAAAAAAGATTATTAAATGAAAAAATTCCATAGTCTTTAACAACACATGCTTCTATATATATCATTTCTATCTCTCCCTTCTCTCTCTAATTTCGACCATGTCTGTCACCATCTCTCCCCATTCTCTATATCACCTTACATCAACTTAACACTACCCATCAAAAGTGCATAAAAAATATATGTAAATTTAAATTCATTTTTTCACCCTTGGAAGTATGGTCTGATGAGACACGGAAAAAGAAATTCCCTGGGGGAACAAATTATAACCAATGGACCCTTAAAGTTGTCGGTTTTCATTGAATTGTGTGTGTGTGTATATATATATATATATATATATATATACACAAAATCATATTTACATCTTATGTTAATGTATTTCTTATATGCAAATCTCATTGATTTGTTCTGAGATATAGTTTTAAATTTTCTACTAATTGTTAAAATTTTTCAAATTCACTTCATCATATACATCAGGGTTTCCATGGTAAATACTTTTCTTTAGAATTCTTAGTTATATTTTGAAAATGCTCACATAAAGCAAAATGTCAAAATGAAATAAAAAAAACTTTCAACATTATATAAAAAATATATAACACACTGAATAACTGAATCTTGGACAACTTGTACTCTGCTGAATGGACTGTTGTAAATAATAAAGTAAGAAAAAAAAATTAAAATGAAGTACAATAATCTATAATAACAAATGTATGTATTAAATGTATAGCATTCATGAAAATACTGCAGGGTAATTTATTGTCTTTACAAAGGAAAAAGTCATCTGCTGTTTTAAATTGGATTCTTTTCTTGTCTCTTCAGGACCTGTTCAATCATGGATCACCACAACTTCCTGCCTTTTGTTGTTAGTCGGCAGCCATTTGCATCAGGATCATCACCCTCTTTCCTTACCCTTTTTCTCCCCTCTGGTGGTGGAGATGGAGCAATACATGTTCCTTTATAACTCCTCTTTTATTGCAATACTTATTTCTCCAGCCATTTACTCAAACTTATCAAGTATCTCATGTGTTGCTTTCCTCCACTTTTCTTGGCTTTGATAAGACCTGTGAGTATTGAATTCTCAAAGCTATCTTTCCTCATACTGTGTCTCAAAAATTTCAGCTGTTTCATTATTGTGCAACAAGTTTTTTGCAGTCCCTATTCTTAAAACGTTCCTCATAATCTGTCCAAGGTATTCTCAATATTTCCTGAATAGAACCAAATTTGTCCCATAAAATTATTTTTCTTCATCTGATAAAACTGTTTCACATTCACTGCCATATAACACATTAGATATTACATAGTAGTCCAGGATTATTGCTTCAAAAAAAACATTTTTCAATCCTTTGCTCAGTTTCTGGAAAGTATTTTTGCTAATATGATACACCTTCGGAATTCTGCGTCAAACTCTCCATCTGGTACTCTAAAACCCAAATAAATCTTTGCAGCTGCTCAATCTTGATATCCCTGCTATGTATCTCTCACTCTGGGCTGCTCTTTTCTGCTGACAACTTTACATTTTTTTTTTTTTTTACATTTAATAGTTAGTCCTGTTCTTCTTGCTTTCATTCATTACTTTTTGTAATAGTTTTTTTCAGTTTTTCTTGTAAATCCTTCCAACAGCATAATGTCATCTATGTAGTTTATGTTGTTAAGATTAAGAAAACTGATAATAAATCTGAAGAGGTTTTCTAGTCCTCTTAGGATTATCTCACTGTACAGGTTAAATAAATCCAGTAATTATCCTGTCTTACTCTTTTTATTTTTAAGTATTCACTAAAATTTCTTCTCTATCCACATGCAAGCTTTTTGTGCCCAGTTGCAGGTTATTTGACTATCTTTTCCATGTAGATCAATCTCTTCTCACATTTCAAGAAGTTCTTCATATTGAACTTTACTGAATGTTTTATGTAATATATGAAACATAAGTATAGATCTTTTCACAATTCTTTTACTTTCCTTTGTTAATATTTTGATTATGAATATCAAATAACACTGCATTGAGCATGTAATTTTGTATTTGGTTTAAAATTCTAAAAAGATCCAGTCATAAGGAAAACTACACTTGTCACTAAGCAAGATATTGGTTGAATTATTGAAATGGAAAGGGGGATCTCAATAATAGTAAAGTTACCCACACATCCCTACATTTCTTATTATTGGGGGGTAATTCTCTGCCCTTGCAGTTTGTGTATAAACTGATGATTGCAACCAAGTCTTTCAATAGGTTACAATTGATTGATTAATTTACTTTTTATGTCTTATCAACCTTTTGCAGGTTATTTAAAGCCAGAAAATATTTTTAAATTGTAATAATTTTTTTTTATAGATAATAGTGATTTAGTGAAACAAGTTCAGCTAATTAACCAACAGCACATAAGTGAATATAGGAAACCCAACTGAAATTGGAACTTAGCTTTCCGATTAACAATTCCGAACTGTTAACCATTATACCACCCACACATCAAAGCTTACAGCACCTGGTATTCCCAAGCAGTTACCCATCTAGATACTGACGAGGTTCGACATTGCTTAACTTTGGTGATAATATGAGAACCAGTGTTTCAATATGATATGGCAATAAGCTGTCTTTCTATAGGATGCAAGAAGACAAACATTTTAAATAAAACGTATCATTTAAACATCTAACATTTTTTAAATGTTCTCATAATATTGCTTAATAAATATTCATGGTTGTTGTTATTAACATGGAAATATTTGAAAGAGATAAATCAGATAAAGGAAGTTCATTTTAAAGTCCCTTTTAAGTAACAAGTTATATGACATTCATCAAAAATATGAGGCAGAACAAAAAAAGAAAAAACAAAGAATACAAGAGAGAAGCTGCTGATTATGTGACTGAGCTTTTGTGATTTCTTTTACATTAATAAATTACAAGTTACAATTTTGAAATGGATTATTTTTTTTTAATCCACCATTATCTTTTATTACTATAAACATTATTTTTAATGGATACAGGTGTTTAAATTTATATACCTGTATTTTTTTTTTTTTTATATTTTGTTAAACAGTGAAATTAATACCAACCAGACTAAATCAAGAAGTTTATTACTAAATAAAAATGCGCCTCCAGACAGGAATCTGTATTTTTTTTTTTCCTTAAATCAGGGAATCCAAAGTGTGTCATACCAATTTAGCTATAGCAAAGTTCAATGACCTATTTAAGGAATGCAAATCTCTCAATAGGACTTCTTTGAATCTATATCTGCTAGCTTCAGTTTTCTAATTGAAATGTAAGCATTGTACTTTTAAAATGGATTTCATTTCAATCTGACATTTGTTGTTGGTATTATTATTTCATTTACATTTTTCTTCTTGATCTCACCTAGTAGATATTAATTTCACTGTTTAACAAAATATAAAACAGGGAGAACAACCCAAACAGATGTCCCACTAAAAATAACAGTTGTGCAACATCTGTAACACTTTATATGGCTTGTTTCAAATTGATGTACTTATTCATCTTTTACCATTTGGGTTTTTATCTCCAGTCATGTGCATTCTGTGAGTCTCTCAGTAAAAGACCAACAAGGAAGTTTTTGGTTAAAATTTTCGAGCCATCCTGAAAAAGGGGTGTACAGAGTGCAGATATAACCAACACTACTTGTCATATGTCAACCATGAAATTTCAGTCTTCTCCCCACAACTTGGAAAGTCCCTTTTGAGTTTGTGGAGGGCATCAACAGGAGTATGATTGGGTTCTTAAAAACTTTCAAAAGAGTCTGTTACATCAGGGAGGAGAAAAATACCAAAGTGCATTCATTTGGAATTAGGAAGGGGTGATTTTGAAGAGTAGAATAACCAGTATTTCATTATTTCAACAAATCAAAGTTCTATAATGAGAACCTTGTTCCTCTATTGCTATGCATATTTCTCAATTTACAAATCAATTCTGAAGAAAATTCAAGCAAAATTTTTAGACTAGTGTAAAATGCAAACTTATCTGAATAAAATTAAAAAAAAAAATCCTTAAAATTATCAATACAGTCAAAATGTTTATTTGTTTATTCGAAGATACATTGCAAGGTATTGAATTGATGATACCATTATGAGAAATGCTGAAAAGTTGTCACCCAAACAAAAGATGTTGATATTTTGATCAGATTTTGCAAAATCAGGTTGAGAACTTTCCAGCACCCCCTCATTAAAATATAATCTTAATACAAATTCAGCATTAAAAAACACAATCTTGCAGCAACATGAATAGCCTTTTGGAATTCACATAAAAGGAAAAAGAACCAGAAAATTTAATAGAAAACAAACAAATATTTTTTTTTCCAGTCAATAAAAAAAATATAATGGTCATGTGACTCAACAAAGCTTCACACAATTTCATTAAATCTTTTGTATTTGTATTCTGTGTTCTTAAAAAGCTATGCATGTTGTTGAAAGTTTAGAAAATAACTCACAATATAAAATCAGTAAAAAATCATTTCTATTTGTAGATTCACCTGAGAATTTTCGGAAAAAAATTGATCAAAGAAAATAGATACCTTTTAAATCAATATTCAAAAACAATCCAAAAGCAAGCGCATAGTGTAAGTAAAAAGAAAACATTAAATTAAGAAATATTGTCAGATTTGATAAAATATACTTTATAAATAAAAGACTTATTTACAATTCTTTAATTGCTGTAACAAGCAAAATGATTAACCGTATTCAAACATGAACACTTGAAGAAATATTTATATTAGAAATACAAAATGCAGACTATTTTCTGTATCAAGAAAACAAGCCTTGATTGTTATTTTTCATTGTTTTAAAAAGTGAAAAAATATAGCAACTTAATTCAAAATGATTGCCTATAAAAAGGACACAAAGGTTAATCTTTGAAAATTGGCGATGACCCTTGAACTCTCAGGAATCATGTTACAGGATTTATTCAAACTTATAAATACTTTTCTTTAAAACAAACAGACCCTTATTCAAAATATATGCATCTTTATTTAAAGCCAAAGTACTTTTATTCAAATTTACAAGTACCTTTATTGAGAATATAAAATTCTAATTGATTTAAAAAAAAAAAAAAAAAAAAGTGTTTGGGGACTATTGTAAATTCTGAAACATTTTATTCAATTTGCTTTTCTCTCACACTTAACAGACATGAGCCCACCATCAGCAAAGCAAGAAACACAAGAAAAAGTTGAGGTTAGGGAAAAAATACAAGAAACTCTCATCTTAATAACAAAGAGAATATCTACCATATGTGCTGGTGTCATGGTTACAGTTTTTGTTCTTGAAATAAGTTTTGAAAATTTGCATAACATATAGGAATTCAGTTTACTATTTGGCATAGATAACCTTCCTCTGGGGTTAGTATAGGCCTGCAAAAACCCTAATCTTTGTATGGCAAATTTTCAAGACTTATTTCAGGGAAAAAAAAAAAAAAACCGTCCTTGACACTGGCAAATATGGTAATCAATTTGGTTAAGAAACTGCCATAACATAGCTTCCCTCTGCTTTTTCTATGAATATTTTCATGGTAATTGTACTGATGAGTCTTCTTCTTTGGTACCTAGGCTTTATGAATTTAAACACAGTACTAGATTAACAACTAGGTCTCATCATTTTTCAATTGAAATGGCAGCGAGATGTAAACAAGTTCTATGCTAAATTTCTTCTCTCTTTTAGAACTCTCTTTAAGCTTCTTGCTTTTCAATCAACTTTGATCTTCAAAAGTTTTAATGCAATATCAATCATTATCTTCTGTCTTCTTAATTCCTGTTCATTTATTGTCCGGTCCATAATATATTCTTTTTCTCGTATTCTCTCAGTAATCCCTTGCATTTTAGTGGCTTTATTGCCTTGCTTAAAGTGGAATGATAAAAAAAATTCCTCATCTCAATTTATCAAAAATTTCTGCCTCAACCAAAAAGGGGAAAAAAATTGAATAAATGGTAGTAATTTGAATAAAATTCTATATTTTGAATAAAGGTCAATACATTTTGAAAAAACCTGTAAAACATAAATGATTCAAGAAAAAATGGTAACAAAGTTCTTTAAAGTTTAAAAAAGGTTTAGTTGATACACTGAATACTTCTAAAAACCCAAGATTACAAATAACATGATTATTTTTGTTTAACAGGTTGGCACTATGAATCATCATGTTAGCAAACATTTATTGTAACCAAAGCCATCAAGAACTCAGATAATTTTATAACCCAATAAACATATGGATAGAGAATTGGACAGTCATCCTCAGCTCAGGTGGTTTTGTAATGATATGTCAGTATAATAAACGCTCTCAACATTGAACAATGCATTCTGGGATTTATAGAGAAACAATAAAAGTCATTTTACAAATCAGATTTATGACCTGGATAACTAATCAAAGTTTCATGAATTAAGAGAATGACTAAGGATTACGTGTATAAAATGAAATTAAAGTTTTCTATATAAGGAGAAATGTGAGAATGATTGAATAGAGAGATAAAAACTGATTGGGAATGGAATTATAGTTGATGAGGAGGTCCTCTCAGTATTTTAATAAAGTACCTGTGACGGCTATCAAACAATGCCCATGATTTTAGATTTATCCCTTTATTCTTTTTTTTTTTTTTTTTTGTTTTTTTTTTTGTGAACAGTTATTTTTAGGAGACAAAATTTTATATTTTTGAAGATATAATAAGCTGTTTATTTTATCCCACATGACAGTGTTTCAATCATATATGAACACTTTGAAATAAAATGAAGACTATCCAAGTTTAGCAAGTGCAAAGCCTCTCTTGGACAACAATGTGATAAATCATTAGAAAATGATTCTTAGAAGATTAACACTTAAAACTCAAGGGTGATTATGAAGACGATTTTATCACTCACTGAGGGAGAGGAGAGAGAAAAGAGGTGAAATGAGGCAAGAGAGACTGAGGTGAGAGAGAATGGAAGGAGTGAAGCGAGAGAGATGGGGAAGAAGAGATAAAAACTGATTGGGGATGGAAATATAATTGATGAGGAGGTCCTCTCAGTATTTTAATAAAGTACTTGTGACAGCTACCAACCAATGCCTGTGTAAGAAAGAGAGGGGAAAGAAGTGAGGCAAGAGAGCTAGAGAGAATAGAGACTAAAGTGAAAAGAATAGAGAGGAAAAAAGGGAGGCAAGTGAGAGAGAGAGAGAAGAAAAGGGAGATATATAAGCAATTTTTATTGGTAATTATACAAATAAAATTTTAAATTGTTGAAACTTTCCAGAAATGCCAGAGAGAAACTGAAAATTTTGAAGCTTGATCCATGAATGACAAAAGGTGAAAAATGACTGGAAAACTGGTTTGGCACAAGGGATCCATCTCTTAAACCATATCTCATCATTACATTTAATGATTAACATGTAACCAGATTAAATGCAAAGATGGATTTAAACATTCTAAGAAAAAAAATAATAAAGTAAATTTGAGCATATTATTCCAAAAACTTCGATGTGTAAGAATGATATCATGGCTTGACTTCATAAGCTTTCCAGCATTGGTTGAAAGAAATGTGAAACTGCCCACCGTCCATGCAAAATGTAAATAGTCTGGCCATGTGAAGTTTTAAAGTGGAGTCTAATATGTACATTACTGAGGCCAAATTTTAAAACTGGGGTTCACAAGTCATAGCCCAGCAAATTTGGACAATTATACTAAGAACTTGTGGTTGTAGGTTTTCTATTCGAGTTTTCCTCTCCTAGGCAAATGACTGTAGTTGTCGACCATCATCCATTCAAAGAAGGATATAAACCTGGACATGCAAATTTATCAGTATTTGTGAAAGAAAAAAAAAAAAATAAAAATAAAAAAAAATATATATATATATATATATATATATATAAGAAGCGATGAATTTTTATTTATTAATCTGACAGATTTTATTACTTAAATGCTATTTTTATTTTTATTTTTTTAGTGGATACCCATATTTGAGTAGATCCTCCTTTTATTTATTAAACAGTATATTTATTTTTGTCTACCAGCCTGAATATTCAAGCCTGCTGGAGAGTGCATATTTTTGTTTAAGATTTTTCAAATATTCAGGCCAGTAGATGAAAATAAATATACTGTTTAATAAATAAATGGAGTGTTTACTCAAATATGGGCATCCACTAAAAAATAATATTTAAGGAATTTTCTTTTCTATTTTTAAAATCTTGCCATTCCTTTATTTTGGTCACTGTAAAATTTGACAGATTAATGGAATTTACTAATATAGAAATTTTTTTTATAACGCATATTTTTCTCTAAATTTAGAACAGTTATGAAGCTATCATCATTGCTGTTTAGGTAAATGTTTAAGATGGCAATACTAAATGATTCTAATTTCTGGTGAGTAACTCAAGTGACACACAAACCCTGTGAAGAAAAAAAAAAAATACATGTGAAAATAAAAACAAAAAATAATTACATTCTGAAGTATTCTTTGATCATTGTTAAAAAAAAAAAAAAAAAAAAAAGATAAATAAATAAAAAAAAGAAGCCAAGTTTAAAATAAAAATATTCCTTGAAAAATAAATCATTTCATTGATTTAGAGTTTGTCTTCTTAAAGAATGGCATCTTTGAGCAAAAACCCATTGTGGAAATTTCATGAAAGTAATATGTTCAAAATAAAACAAAAAAAATTTAAATTAGAATTAAAACTTCATATTAAACACTAAATTCAATTAGTCATGGTTTATCATTTGAGAAAATAAGCAAAATATTTGTATGGCCTGGCTTTAAAAATTGTTTCTTGATTATACAATCACAATAAAAAAAAATCTATCAGATTAACTTTTCTATATATTTATAAGAATGCCAAGAAGTAATAACATTTTTATATTAAACTTAATTTGAGTGTTACTGAATTTTAAACAGTTAAAAATTGCTTCCAGATGAACTATGTGTGATTTTTTTAAATGAATCAATTGAAAAGAACCATATGAATTTTGTCACAATTAAATATGAACTCACACGTCTGCAAATGCCAACATTGGTTCACCAAATTCTCATCAGGTAATTTACAAAGAGAGAATTAAAATGTTGGTTTTAAAATGGACAACTGTGCTGAATAACAAGGATTATATAATTGATTAAACTATAAATGGTTTCTGTAAAAGCTATCTGCCTTTTCTTAAAATAAAAATATTACCTTCAAGTAGCATTAATAAATGTTCCATGCACCTTAATGGCTACTGCCGCAGTTAACATGAGTTACTTCCCTTTATTTTAAAATAACCAGGAGAGAAAAGAAGCAACAACAAATATTTTTAAAAACATTAAATTATCCATAAAAGAAGTGAATGACTAGTTTTCTATGAAAATACTACAACTGATTACTTTACACAATATATTTATAACATTAGAATAACATACAGAAACCTCAATAAAAATGTGATGAATTTGCAATGCTAGATAGCAGTGAAGCACTCAGACTCAGTAATTAGTTTTTACAAGCAAAATATGTCATTAATATCTTCAAAGAATTAATCAGAATTCATTTAGTAAAACTCAAAGTTACATCCTTTTTGAAATAGAAAAAAATGAAAGAAACTATAGGTGAAAAAAAAAAAGAAGAAAAAATGACATACATTGGTAACAACACTTGGCAAAAAGTCTGCAAATTATACTATAATACAGTAAATCAAATAAGCTGATTCCAATTCTATGTTCAGAATTGTCCTAGTATATCAGGATTTCTTTTTGTTTAGTTTTTTTATATGTGCATAGCATATAAATATTCATTATTATTATTATATAAACAGTAAGTTTATACTGTATATAGTATATTTATGCTTAAAGCAAATAGGCTATATGTAAATTGTAATGGTAATATCCTTATAAGGATTGGGTCAATTGTTTTTTTTTTTTTTTTTTTTTTTACAGTTTATCAACCATTTTTGGGTTATTTAAAACCAAAACATATTTTGGATTATGAGAATAATTCTTTTTATAATTTTTTATTTTGCAAGTGAATATTGCATTAACAATTTTTGGGAGATAATGATTTTTCCAGATATGTTTTACTATTTAATCCATAGTTGTGGGGAGACAAGGATTCATCTCTTTCTCAAGAGTATTTGTGCAGAAGTGAATATAATGAATTCAACTGGAATTTGAACTCTGCTCTCCAGTTTTTCATTATATGTCATTATCCATTACACCACCTGCACATCCTTGCTTCAATTAGAAATATTCAGTATTTATTGACTGCACAGCCATTGCTACTTTCAGTTGGAATTTATGAAATCTTTCTCTTAAAACAATAATATGTTGACACTCAAGATAAACCCAGAGATGACAATGTAAAATAACCAAATAAATATTTGTTTTATTTCTGAATATCATCAGAAATGTTTCAGACACTTGTTTTCGCAATCAGAAACAGCAGTAGTCAGCCATTATACTTAAACAGAAGCAACCTTGATAACTCAATTTCATCTCAAATATGTCAAGGAGAAAACTTTCACCATGGTCATAACTTATGGAAACCAAATCCATTAGTAAGGAAAAAAAAAAAAAAAAAACCGAAGAATGTCAGAATTGTGTTTTAACAATTTTTGATATTCTGTTAACATGTTTATTATTAAATAAGTATCATATTCAGGAGTCTGAAACACAAGAAAGTTCTGTACAACAAATACAAGTGAATCCCATGCCACCAGCTGAAGTAGATACATAGGTACAAGTGATATTTACTTTGAACATAAATATGTTAACTGCATATCTCAAAATCCTAACAGACTAGGATGATTATGAAAACCAAATTGAAATCAGTGTACTCAATTTAGTATAGGAAATAAAATTTGTTTTTCCTACCAATTAAAAAAATGTCTCACTAATCATGTGCAGACACAACACAAAATATTGATATGTTAGAACAATTTTGTGTATAGATTTAGAGTCAGTATATTTGATTTAAAGAAAAAAAAATGAAAGAAAAGATAAACACAGACTTTTACCCCAGTCAAAAATTCTTTGTATCCCTGCACTATCTGTAAGTATTTTTGGCAAAGTTACTTTCATCCTTGTAAGGTTAAAGAAAATGAAATATCAATAATTTTACCATTTTCTTGTTTTTATTCAGCTAAGCTTAGACAGATAAAAAGGTCATAGTATCTAGGATGCCAAGTGAGTATCTGCAGTCAGAAATGTGTCTACAAGATCAACTTGATAACCATTTTATGGCACCTCACTTGATCTTTGTTTTCAAGCAACAGAAACAAAATGGCAATGACATGCAAAAAGTTCATCTTTTTCATATTGTTTGACATTCTGAGTCCAAAATAAATACAATAATAAAATTAATGATATTCATTATTTGAAAATGATTTTGTAATTTATATATAAATTTGTAGGAATGGATAAATGATGTTAAATAAATTAGTCACCAATGTCAACGTTTATTTTTTGGTTTAATATGCATATATAAATAAAAGGTCAAAAATAAAATGTGTGTATATAAAGGGTTGATGAAAAGTTCTTGGCTTGAGTAAAGAGATTTTAAAAAGAAATATTCTAATGACTGATCAGATATGAGGGGAGTGGGTCAGGCCAAGAGCTTATCAGCATCCTTTTGAATGGACACACAGAATAATGAAACAAATAACAACAAGTCTTATGTATGGGATATGATGTACCCAATAAACACTATTCAATTATCAACAACTGTAGAACGTATCTGCATAGATTTAGCTCCATAACAACTCCAGCACATTGCAGAAGCCATACTACATTGTGTAGTCTCCATTATTCAGCTGAAGGGAGGAGCTACAATTAAGGTACACATCTCAAATACTTTGGCACTTCAGTTTATTGTACTGCTGTAATAAAGTTAAGTTTTTTTTTCTCTGAAATTATGCATCAGGAATGTCAATATATGAAACATATTTTAAATCAATTTTTTAAACTATATATATATATATATGTGTGTGTGTGTGTGTGTGTGTGTGTGTGTGTGTATATATATATATATATATATATATATATGTGTGTGTATGTAAAAAGGAAAATAAATATTTAAAATAAGCATTTTATCATTTGAAAAAAATATCATTTCAAATACCACTTTGAAAGCATAAGCCAACATTGAGGAAAAAATAAATTCACTTGGAAATCATATTTTTACTAAGATCTTCCTATATAATCAGTTAAGTGCCATACATGATACACACTTGGGCAATCAAGTATCTTTTGATACATGACTGACAAGGCAGATTTTTTCCACAGTAGGTTGCCATTTCTACAATAGACTGGTTGCCAACATGGATATCGGATCAGAGTGAGAACTCTGAGAGCCGAGTTTATTAGATTCTCTCATGCACAAATACCCTTGGGAACGGGTATGAATCCTATATAATAGATGATTAGTATTGGGTCATGAGATGAAAAAGTCTACTGTTGCTGAGAACAATTTTTGTTGCAAAAATATTATCTTATTAATAAAACTAGACCTATTCTTATCTACAAGAATATTAGTCAAAAAAATTAAGAGAAATACTTGATTATCTATTTTCATGAAAAATATCTTAATTCATAAGTTTTCTTTTTTTTTCCATCTGTCTGACATTATATTAATTGAAGAAAGCTAGAACTATGGCTACCAAACTATTGGTGCTCACTAATGAAACCCTAGAATATATTTAATTTTCCAAAATAATCCAAGTTTTCCTTAAGGGTTTCAATTTACAGTGCAATAATGTTTAAACTAAAACTTTGCATCTATCAAATTATAAGAACTAAAGCTTTATCTTCTTGTTTATAAGTATATAAAATAAATATTGAGCTGAGAGCTAGAAATCAAAGTTATGACCATTTTTTCAATCTCTTACTGGAACCAATGTCAATATTTTGAACTTCAGCAGAAACTAGTGTAGAATCTAATCTGACAGCTGTTTCAGAGAATTAATATGAAATAATTTTTTGAAATATTTCCTTTTTTGTCAATTGTTTTAGCAGAAATTTGAATGTATCAGTTTGAAATATTCCACATTTTTTGTAATCAATAATACTGAAATAGGTTTCCATTGTTCCTTGGGTAGATAATCTGTTATTGATTATAAATATTATTTCTAATAAACCTAAAGAAACTATAAAATATCTGATTTAATCTCAAAGTTAAGAGAAGTAACAGCTTTTTCTTGTAACTGCTTTGGTAGAAAGATAGCTTTTTACTTTAAAATATATCTTATAAACTGGTTTCAGTTTTATTATTTCTTAAGCTTAAAACAATGCAGTTATCTTGAGAAAAATAAAATAAAAATTACTGAATGTATGATAGCATGTATTCTGTCAACAGTTTACATTAATTTCTGTTCTTGACAGATTCTTTGTCATTTTCAATGCATTTCTAGAAAAACAAATCATGTGCAATACATGTATAATAACCTTATTCTATCAGTAGCACTTACCTTAACTCTTGACCACAGAAATTTCTTTCTTCCTAATTTTCAATAAACAACATAAGTTTAATGCTATGATGTCAAAGAAAAACATTATAAATTACAAATGCCAGTGATTAAAATCAAATTTCATTTAATAGTAATGTATTTCTCAACAAAAGATGGGACATTGTGAAGAGCCATAAAATTCTACAAACTGAAAAGCATATGAAGGAAGAAGAAAGTATTCCTAGTTCTGTGAACATTCACTTCACCTTACACCAATACAAACATTCATCAATAGTGGGCTATAAATTATTGTGAGAGAATTGAACCAATTTTAGCTCTGAAGTTAATATTTTGTTTAACTTTTGAGCAGAAGATATATAAGTATTAAATGATAAAGTTCTTGAAATTATTACTCTTATATTAACGTTTCTATTCACACATTAAATGTTTTACAGATATTTTGGTATCCATTTATTTCTTGTCTATGCATTCACAACATGACTAAAGGCAATCACCATAGTGAATAATTTTCATGTATTTCTTCAACAGATCTCAACTCTGAATGTGCAACAACTCATCTGAATTTTGGAAAAATATAATAAAAAAAAAAAAAGTTTCAACAGACAGATCTGTCAGTTGAATAAAAGAAAACTATATATATATATATATATATATATATATATATATATATATATATATATATATACACACCAACAAATAAAAAATACAATCTCTTATACTTGGCAATACTTTTCAAAGTATTAATACATGTACTTTTTAAAGGATAGACAATATCTCTTCAGTGAATCTTGTAAATATTCACACTAAATGTAGATAAATTAAGAACATAAATAATATTGCACTTTATATATACAGTGGTAAATATAGATAGACTATAAAATTACTGGCAAACTTTTTTAATTGGTTGAAAATAAATAAAAACCCCAAAATAAAACATTTTTATCCTCACTGGAAAAGATATTTTGTAGCATTTTGCTTTTTAGACAAAAGACTGTATGTGTGTGTGTATATATATATATATATATATATATATATATATATATATATATATATATATAAACCTACCTTTTCATTTTTTTCCAAGATTATTAAGTAATACACCAATGACATTGTGTCTATCTCAACTTTATGAATCTTGGGAAAATCTGAAAACTTGAAAAGTTTCTTGATTTTTTTTTAATTTATTTTTCTTTCACTTTAATTTTTTTTTTTTTTTTTTAAACTGTCACAACATTCATTGCTTTTGCTAATGAAAAAAAATTGCCAACAAGTTTCTAATTTATTATTAGTATTATTATAATAATTTATTAACATTATCATATACATAGTTTTGTCTATATTTATAAGAAAACGTATTTTTACTATTATACATTGATTCTTTTTGAACCAGTTTCCATATATTTGCTAAAAATAGAAACCAGCACAAAAAGAATCCATGTTTAACAGATGCGACCTGATGATGTAAACTATTGACTCTGCTGAAATGAGAATGTTTACTGCTCATCAACAGAAGACAAATGTCCTCAGCTTGAACAATTTATAAAATAATCAGTCATATTTATGCATTCGCTAGTTGCAAAAATTTTAACCTCTTTATAATTTAACAAAATAGTAAAGATATTTCTGTTTCTCTGTTGAACAAAAATACACAAATGGGGATTCAAATGAAATAACATCAGAGACGTGTTGTTTTTTTTATATTGCAGAAAAAAGTACAGACAAAGTATAACTGTTGAATGTCCAATGATTAAATTGTAAGAACAACATCAAAATTTAGGGATAAGGTCAGAAATGCTTATGACACTTGTGATGGGATAAAATGTGCAGAATGATTTTGCCAGAAAACTTCAGTGGACATATTTATAGAATTTGATATTCTGCATGTGAAAAAAATCTGATTATATATAAATTGTGTATTTAATCATCATACAATTTTAATAATAGATAAGGGATGAGGGTGACTGAAGAACACACTTGGAGATAATCAATGCTTAAGCAATAGACAAGAGTGACAGGTGAATTAGTTCATATTTCAAATATTTAGTCCCATCATTAGAGCATGATGAAAGGAAGTGACTGTGTTAGTCAAAAAGAGGGGGAAAGGAATAAACAGATAAAAATCAAAAGAAAATGAACATCTGCAGAAATATAAAAGCTATAGGTGGGTAATTCTTTAAAAAAAACAAAAAATGATCTTTTGAATATATATTCATTTTTAGCTGAGAAAGTCACTTTTTCTAAATACTTTGATAACAATGTGAATAAATACTGAAATATTAGATGGTGGCCATATTTAATTCTGAAATTGCATACGATATATTCTCTACACAAATAATGTATGTATACGTTTACTTATACTAAGAATTGGCTAAAAATATGAAAAGTAAAAACATTTATAAAAAGCTAATATGAAAAAAAAAAAAAGAATCTATGAACAACCTGATCTCCCCTACTTACTAATGTAGGTACCTCCATTTGGTTGCATAAAAAACAGCATAGCATGATGAAAAAAGGACCCAGACTCAATAAAAACAACGTTATGTCATCAAAATGTTTCCGTTATTATTAAGAGGAAAGACCAAAGTATTTTTTTTATTATTTTTTGAAATTTTTACTCCTTTGTAGCATGTTGTAAATTTTGGTTAAAAATCTTTTTTTTTTTTTTTTTACGTCAGCAGCAAACCAAAGTTAAAGGTTCGTTTTTTTTTTTGTGTTTCTTTCCAGTGAAAAAAAAACACTGATTTGGAAATTCTTGCAAAATTCAAATAATTGTTGAATTTAATGAAACTTTCAGGACATATTTAGAAATGAATGAAATTATTTTTGAAATTTTTGTTTTTACAAAACCACCCACTTACGTAATTTCATGAAATTTCAAGAAATTAAATTTTTAAGGGTGGGGGGATTTTTTTATTAGTTAAAAACAGAACTCTTTGGAGAAAGTAAATCAATTTTTTTTGTAAAATCTGCTCTGAATTGTAAGATAAAAAGTGCAATAAAACTATGACATTATTTAATTAGAAAAGCTTTTAATTGCTTTTGTAAATAAGATCTATTAAGGACACTATTGTCTGAAGAAAGAAAATTTTCTCGATGAATAATGAATTTTTACAAAAATTTTTTCTTTTTAAATTTTAATTATAATAGTTCAAAATTCGTTTAAAATTCTTCACTGCTTTCAAGAATGCAATTTGGTGATATTGTTCGGTGAAAAGTAAATTTATGAATCAAAATTTGAAAAGCTCATAACAGTCGTTTGTACACAAATATTTGAAAAATAATTTTTAGTGAAAAAACATTCCTAATTTCTACCTATGAGAATCTATACATGACATAATCCTTAAAAAGGTCACATGATTTAAGTGTCATCTGACACACTGCAATTATTTCACATATATTTCAGTTCTGTTTCATTATCAATGTCTTTGCAAATCATCCCTTCAAAATATCAAAAAAAAGTTTTACTTCAATTAATTAATTTTTTGTTTAAGGTAGTAAACTTGAGAGCCTACAGACGAAATGCAAACTTCATAAAGCTTCTTAAAAACCCAAGTAAAAGTCAATAAAATATTAAATAATTGATTAAAATATATTAATTTGTAAAAATTTCTAGATAGTTAAAAACTAAAGAACAAATATGTTCACTTAGATTTCATAAATATGTCTTTTCTGGTCATCCATAAGAGCTGTTATCACCTTGCGAGCTTCTCAATAAATCAATAAAAATCAAAGAAAGAAGGAACCCATCATTAAGAAATGCTTGTATATTGGTTTTTTTATTCTATAAGTAAGTAATATTTATTTCAAATCAGATTAATTTAACTTTAAATTTTCTAATTTTACTCAAATAACATGTCACAAAACTATAATTTAATTTTGAAAGAATTTTAAACCTGAAAAAATTGTTTGTTTACAAATTTCTTAAAATTAAGAAAATGTCCACTTTAAAAAAAAAAAAAAAAAAAAAAATTGACCAATTATTTGACATTCCAATCTATATAATTTCTATCTGAAATATACCAGAATATTTTACTTACTGGAAATAATAAATTTAATCACTTAGCTTTCAATTAAAACTAGAATGAAATCTTCAAGAATGCTTTTACATTTTTAAAATTTAATTTTAAAACTTACATATTGAAAATGTGGAGGTACCTATACTAATGAGGTATGTTGGCTTGTTAGTGTCAAGTAATGCCACCTGTAAACAATAAAATATCCTCAGTTTGAATTTCTGGGATAAGGAGTTATCATTATTTACAAGCAAGCTATTGTCTTCATATTTATTATCACAGCATTTCGGTTGTTGTTCCCTTTGGCCTTAATCAAGTGTTTCTTAATCCAGAAAACTTTCATAAACTGAACCCCTTATTTAATCTACAAAATCAAAACCCCCGCCCCCTTATTTAATCTACAAAAGTAAATAGTTATCATTCCACTGCTTATGTTCATTAATACCTTGTCTATTTCTTATTTCATAATGCTCAGTTATTGCTTGCATCATTTCCACTATCTGCCCCAGAGATTAAACTTGTAATTACGAAAGACATGAATCAACACTTTAATCAACTAGGTGAATAACTTGGAGCCTTAAACATAAAACAGGCAGATTAGGTTTAATGCTCCAAGTTCTATACTCAGAATTGTCCAATGGGACAACTGTCTAATGGATTAAAGCATTGGTTCATGAATTTCATAGTAATTATGAGTTCAATTCCTGGGTTAGGCAGGGTCTACTTGGACTCTGTGAAAATGGGGAAAGCAGTGACTGAGCAATACTAAATAAGAACTAGATGAGATATACATGAACATCAGCAGTGGAACAAGAATTTATCATTGTAGATTAAATAAAGGGTTCAGTTTGAAATTCCCTGAAGGTTATCCAGATTGACAATCACTTGATGAAGGCAGGAATGCACAATGGCCTAAACGTTGTGATAATAACAACAAAGATTAGGACAATAGTCCATGTATAAATAATGTAGATAACAAAATATCTCATTACTAAAAAAAGGTAGAATCAAGATGTGTAATCAATAAATATATAATGTCAAAGTGTTTTCTAAATGACACTACAAACTTGCCTGTTAATCAAATATTGATTATTCACAAGCGACCTTCATCCCATACAGATAATGTATCATAAGGTAAATATTTTTAAAAATACACATAGAACGACATAGAAAATGAAGTATATGTATTTAAAGGAACAGAGACAATAATGGCAATAATGAGGAGGAGGAGGATGGCCAGGGTAGGGGGATGACACAGGACAGGTGACTTGGGAACGTTCAGAGATGTGTCAGCAGCATTTGAAGTCCCACTAAAGCATACAAAGGATTAAAATCTTCAAGTGTTCCAGACGTGTGTGTAAAAAAACAGGAGCTGTCCATCTTGGAAGTGGGTTTACAGACAAGCTGACTTGGTAACACCCTACCAAACAATTACGCATGTTCTGTGCTAGTGAGGACCTGAAAAATATAGATTGGTAACAAAAATAGACAAAACAAAAAAAAAAAAAAAACGTAAAGTAAAAAAAACAAAAAACATCTGGAATTAAACTACAGCACTCTTGATACACCTAAGCAAATGGCTCGGAAGGAATAGGGAGATGTGCAATAGGGAGTTGTATCAAGTCTGCAGTTCTTTGCTTTTTTTTTTGGTCATGCAAGCTGGGTTAGAAAAATAAAATAAAGTCAGCATTAGGAGAGACCAGTAAATTTTTGTCGTATGTTGGGGACTAAATCAGAAAGTGAACAAATTGAAAATATCTGGAGTTAGCACTCCTGGTGGTAAATTCTAAAAAAAATCCAAATTAAAATTTTTTAAAAATAAAATAGATAAAAATGCTTTAAATGAAACAAATGCAAGATAAAAAAAAATCTTATATATTTTCTTATATTTCAATTCCTTGGCATTATCCCACAAATTTGTTTTTTTACTTGATATATTTGTGGCACAAAGTTTCTGCTAATGAGTTCTTTATAATCATACTCACATTCTCACCATTTTTATTCTTAAATTTCTTTAACTTAAAATCGATTAGAGTTATTATTCAGACAAGTATCTTTATTTTTCTTATTTTGATCATTAGGTTTTTAGCAACCAGTTAGTTTTACTGAAAATAGGAGTCATTGTCTTTATTCGACAAATTTTTAGGCTAACATTCTCATTCTTGCTATTTTTAAAATGACCAGGTTTCATTTGATACATTTCATCAACAGGGAAGCCTTTCAGAACAAAACTACTCTTGTGAGAACATCCTCACAAAAGCCAGTTTTTTGCTTGTAAGAAAAATAAACAGAAAAGTGTATAAAACTAAACAAATTATGATGAGGAGATGAGATATTAGCTGATGAAAAAAACATGAAAATGTTGTAAACCAAAATATAAGATTATCACAATTTGGAGTATATGGTCAAATACTAAAAACAACTTTCAGGGTAGGTAGAATGAACAAAGAGGTAGAAAAAGTTGCAGTAATAAAGCCAGTTACATGGGTGTTTGAAGCAAAAGTCCCTAAGAGATTCAAAGAACCCCTGAAACCAAAAAGAAAGTACTGAGGAAATTAGCATCTGTATTGATCTACCCAGATTGCTTCAGTCTTAACTTTCATAATATCACTACTCAGGTCTAGAGTTATAGTAAGGAGAGGAATTATCTCCCCTCCTGAGTGGATGAATCTTTTTTTTTTTTAATTTTTTACTAATATTCACCCAACACAAGGCCCAAGAGTCATTCAAGGTAGAAGGTCATCGTGTGGAGTTATATTAGTGTAAAAAAAAAAAAAAAAAAAAAGACAAGCATTAGAAGTATAGAGCTTAACTAGACTTTAGAATGAACTAGAAACCCAATCTTTAACAGTAAACAAGAGATAAAACTCTACTCCAGTTTAAAAGAATGGGAAAGAGTGTAAACTGGATGATAGGCAAACCTATTATTTAGTATACGTGGTTTAGTCTGGCAAGCATGGGTCACCATGTCAGGATAACAATCAGTCTGTGAGATGACTTTATAAAATACCAATCAATAGTAGTTGACCTTATTTATCAGGCTTAGCTTAGCCTGGAACAAGGCCATAGTAATGAAGCAATCAGTGAGGATTAAATTCTCTATACTAGTAATAGACTAGCTTACTAATTATTACTCCATAACAATGTAACCACATTATATATATATATATATATATATATATATATATATATATATATATAACAATATTATTATTTAAAAATATGCATTCATTGCAACACAGAAATTACTATGTTTCAGAACTAAAAACTAAACTTAAAATTAAAATTTTTGTTCTATTCTCAATAACTTCCGAAAAAAATGATTTACTTTTTTTAAGCTAAATATTATTATATAGTTTAAGTTGGAGGGGGAAGGGATTACATAATTTTAAAAGGGTGTTGCCTTTTTTGATGAATCAGGATTCAAGTCTAAGATCGCAATGAAAGGAAAAATAATGGAAAATGAAAGTGTCAATTATATGTTGATAGGAATAAACAAAATCAATTACTTGTTTATTTAAGTTTATTTCTTAGAATTGTTTGGACTCTTGTTGATCTGGGGTTTTTACAAGAATTGAGAACATTACTTTAATTGATGACAATGACTCACCTCACAATGGAGAAGGCCAAAGAACACATCAGCTTAAATGAAAGACAGCAACAACAAGAAAACCAATTGGAAGAACTTATTTGACAAAATATAAAGATAACAAACAATATTCATGACAACCCTCCAAACAACTTGGAGAATAATAATAAAAAAATAAAAATAAAATAAATATATATATATATAACATAAAAGCAATAAATATATTCAAAGTGCAAATGAGCATGAAAAAAGATTTAAAACAAATTGACGTCAGTAAGCCACATCTTTTTCAACACACATTAAAAAGCATTTTTAAGTTTGAAAGAAATTGTCATCAATGCCAAGGAATAGAAATTTATAAACTTTTATCCATGCCAGAAATTTTGTGATATTTTGTTGAAATCCAAATGAAGTTAATGTCCTCATTCTTTCTGTTCTTTCCAAGCAAGTATTTTTTTTATTTGAACTTCATCAAATTGCATGCAATTGAATCATAGGTCATTTTATACCACTGTACCAAGGCTTCATTAAAATGAAAATTAGGATAAGATAGGAACTGATCATATTTAATTAAATATTCTACAGAAAGAATAAAAGCAATTAGATAAGTGCTAGATGTCCACACTTTACATATTCTTAACTGAATGACATTGAATATAGGAGATTAAGAAACAGAATAAGACAAAAGAAATTAGTAATGAAATATAAAATGTACTTTCTGGAACACAAATAGTGATCACATCAAAGAATTCAGATGATGCAGAGGTTTATTGACAAAATTTTTTAAAAATATATAAATAATTTCATAGTATGTAACCTGAAGATGACCAGAGAAAGAACTGTCCAAAATACATACTAAAAAAAATTAAAATGTATTTTAAAAAAAAGTAGTCCATAGATGAAGTCATCAAATCTTTAGAAAATTTGGGGTTAAAACATTAAATTCTTATCATAAATGAATGCATTAATAACAGAAAAAAAATAAAACAATACATGCAGAATGCAAAACAATCCGGAGGCTGGGGGCCAAAATAAGAGATAGGGAGAGAAATTACTGGTAGAGGATGATCAAAGTGAGGTGAAAGAAAATACTGGTAGAGGACGATCAAAATGAGGTGGAAAAAATAGTGTAAGTGTCAAGCAGACAGAGGGCAAAGGTAATAGTGTGTGGGTGTCAATCAGATAGTCGGCAAAGAAAATATTGTGAGGAGACCAGACATAGGTGAAAGAAAACTGTGTGCGTGTGTGTGTAGAGAACAAACAAAGGTGAAAGAAAATAGCTGAAGAGGTGCAATCAGATGGTGGAGTTGTGTATCAACAAAGAAAACATTAACAGATAATAAAACAAATAAAATAAAAAAAAACATGAAACAGAAGCTAAGAATGTTTGTTTTTGCACATAAACAAAAAAAGTGCTATTCTTCAAATCCATTAAAACATTAATATTCTAAGGATAATAAATTAATAAATGATCCACAGCTAAAGAACTCAAAGCATTGAACAAATATTCCTAAAACTAAAAGAAGTCCTGCCAAAAGTCAATTTCTATCATTTTATGGTAAACTGAAATAATGCAGTTTCATTTTAAAAAATAAAATTTTGACAAGAGACAATAAGAATTACAAGTCTCTAACAACATTAAATTAATGCAGAAAATTTATAGATATGTATAATCAGGCATTAGATAAAAATCTAAGAATTATCCAGAAAAAGGACAGCCAAATTTTTCTCTCCAAGAGAATGTAATATCTTATGTGCTAACATTTGAGTGAATTCTAAAAGAAAAAAAAAAAATCAAAGACTAACATTCATATCACAAATGATTAGTAGACTTAGTTCAGCTTCTAAATTTATTTAGATTTCCACTAAATCTATTATTAGTTCATGAGGGCCAGAGTGGCATATCCTAAATTTGTGTATAAGATGAGCAAATTATGTGCGAGACAAACCACATGAGCATTGGCACTGGAATGACATGGCACATGCATCACTGACCAAGTCTGGCAGTGTGTGCAAGATGCTAATTTTCTGGCTTGGGTAAAAAAACGAATAAAAGAGGAGAGTGTTGGGATGAGAGTAAGCTTTTGTGTTCAGCATGTGCTAAACCAGAGTCCACTGTGAGTGTTGTTCCAGTGTCTGTGCTATAGAAGAAACTGTTTTCCTGCTACATAGTTCTAATCATAAAATACAGAACTTTATCAATCATTAAAGTAATCAGATAAGATTTTCACAGGCTAGGACCCCCCCCCCAAAAAAAAACAATGTATAATCTGTTTGGGGCTTATAACATTTTTTTCTTGAAATAAATAAAAATGGAAATATATTTGACAAATAACCTTAAAAATGTAGCCATTAACTGGAAAAGATATTTTCTGTTTAACATAAGTGCAATAGAATACAAATGCTAATTCCAATACAAGGACAAAGAATGTAAGAATTTTTTTACTCTTTGAGACAAATCCATCTAATTAAGAATTTTGACTTAAGCAGGACTTTTAGGTAAATAAAAAAAAAATAAATGCTAATTCACTATGTCATTATTTATTACTAATAGTTTAGTTAGATAGTTAATTACTTTAGTATTTAGTTAAAAGAAAAAGTTCTTAATAGAAAAAAAATCAATAGTTCATGTACGAAAACAGATAAAAAGCTGAATTCAAAAGGTTGAAGTCAAACACAAAAGTTTTAAATTCAATTGAATATTTTCCTACAATAAGCACACTTTCTCAAAGAGAAATAAAATAAAAAAAGAGCTTGTCATGATTATTATTAAAAAACACACTATTGGTACACTTTACAAATTTCAAACTTACACCATTGTTTGAATGAAAGAAAGAAATAAACTTTACAATGAATTATTAAGAAATAATCCTTCTTTTTTTTTTTTTAGATTCAAATAAATCATAAAATTTTAAAATATCAAAAGGGAAATTTCTTCTTCTCAATTGTAATAATTTAATCATCAAAAATTTAATGATTATCTCCCTTTATATTAAAAATAGAATTTCATGAATTTATTATCTCCCTTCTGCTTATTCTGATCCGAGCAACACGTAACATTCAAGGAACATGCAACGATGACCCAACTTGTTAAACATCTCCCTACAGCAATCATTTCAACTGACAAAGCTTTAATCTGAACAAACTTTAAGAAATAAAAGTATTTTATCAACACAACATGAGCAAGACGAGGTGGTGTTGAAAAGTTCTTGGTTCAACCCATTTCCCAAAATTTAACCAAACATCAGATTTTTCTTTCGACGGGATTCTTGGTTGAGCCAAGTATTATTCATCACTCCCTTGTAACTTAACACCAAATACAATGTATGTAGATATATACATGCACACATATTTTACTAATTTTTTCTTAGCAAAAAATCGAAACTTTTTTTTTTTTTTTTTAAATAATTTGCAAGATTACTGAAATAACAACACCATTATTCCACAAAGATATCAACTTTAAGAAAAAGAGAAATCACCCCACCCTGACATTTTATTTGTCATTAGTTTGCAGAAAAGGAAGAGAAGAAAGAAATGGAAAAGGAATGGTAAACATGTACATGTTATCACCTTATCTCTGCTACGATTGAGATCTCCTTGACCTAGCAGTGCACGTCGCTGTTTTTCATACTCCTCCACCTGGCGTCGGGAACGAGAGCTAATCACAGGTGAGTTTTCATCCATGTGTGATGGGGATCCAGATACATTTCCAGCAGAGCCTATTCTAAGGACATTTGAGGAAGATGCTTGACTTGTATTGGCAGTGCTTGCTGATTGGCTATTGCGACTCTTGGAACTTTGAGGAACATCTTTGGCTTCTGTTTTTCGAGAGCCACTTGACTTTTTGCCCAATAATGGAGAGGAGGTAAAATTGAGAGCAAATCGCTTGCCTTGCTTCTGACTTTTCTCTGACAAGGAATCACTGGAAAGAGAAAAAAATAAAACAAATCACCAAGTTTTTTTTTTTTTTTTGCAATTTCCAAGGATATAAGAGACATATTTAGAAAGAAAGTCCTTTTTAGACAATTAGTAACTGTAAATTAGTCTGACTCTTTAGCTGCAATTTAAAAGCTTTAGTAAAAGTTATATCAATCCCATTTTTCTTGTACAATTTGATTTGAATACATTTAACAGATAAAAGCTACAACATTGATAGATCTTGATTTTCAAATTAAAAAATATGAATGCAAATCTTAATTGGAAAAAAAAAAAAAAAAAAAGAGCAGAAAATCCCTATATTTTTTAATCAAAGTTGACCACAGTCAGGATCATAGAATCATTTTAAATGCTATGATCATTTCATTAGCTGAATAGTATGTGCTTCACTGCATATGGTTTTGAATTTAGAGTTGTCCTTCTCCCAGACTGGTTGCTACCCAAGGTTGAAGAGCCCAGTTTGTTCTACAATTTAACCCATAGCTAGAGGTATTCATATCTTTCCCAAAGATATTTGCATAAAAGTATGTAACATAACTGGAATTTGAACTTTGCTCTCCACTTTATCATTTCAAACTGCAATTCATTTCACTACCCACACATCCTATTTAATTAAGAGGCAATTTAAAAATGTATGTTTAAAAAATGTAAAATACAAAAAAAAAAAAAATCAATCTGATTAATGAAATTAATGTAATGTTACCTTTTTTTTAATTAAAAAAAAAAAAAAAAAATATATATATATATATATATATATATATATATATATATATATATATAAAAATGTGGGTGATGCTGGTAAGTGTGGTGTCTGCGTTTGCATTCACCCTGATAAACAAATGAAAAACAGATTTTTTTTTTTTTTTTTAAACTGTAAAAAATTCCTTGTAAGTACCACAAATATCATCTGCACTTACAAAATGTGACTAACTCTCTAATTTCTGGTAATTTTTCATTCTGAGGGTTGGAGTTGTTGTGAAGCAAATTAAATAAATTTTGATTTACAATTTATAATTTCAAAAGAGTGTCAAAATTTAATAAAAAGACAAAAATTTTGATTTAAAATTTATAATTAATTTAAATCAATATTTGCAATAAGTAACTTTAGATTATTTGGAATTAATTAACTGAGAAGATCCAGAGTTTACACACTTGTGATAAATATATCTACTAGGCTTAACTTTGACTTTAACAAGGATGAATAGTAGAATATGAAATTTTGTACCAGGCACCAATCTTTAAAGTGGCTGATTCTTTGAAAATGAGCATTTGAATCCATTTCAAATATTAACTTCTAACATTGCCTTTAACAAGCTTTTTACCACTGAAGGAACACTAGAAAATATTTAGCAATATGAGAGTTCTTGGGATTAATCAATTTGGTTTTTAATGGCTTATCAACCTTCAAAACATATTTCTGATTGTAGGAGGCTTCTTACAGTACCTGGTGTTCTCAAGCAGCCCCTCACCATCTAAGTACTGACCAAGCTAGACACTATTTAACTTCAGTGATTGTACAAGGACAAGTGTTTACAGTGTGATTTGACCATAGGTAAGGTTTCTTGGTGAAAGGTTAGTTTAACCTATACATGATTTTATATATATATATATATATATATATATATATATATATATATATATATATATATATATATATGAGCAACTTAAGATTTTGACCAGCACAAGAATTAGTAATGAAGTTGTTTACATTTTTTTATGTTTTGATTTAATAAATAGAAAAGAAAGATATTTCAATGTAACTGAATTGGTAAAATTCTTGAATACAGTATAAAATAATGGTAGCAACCATTCTTTTTTTTTTAATTAAATCACACTTAAATGAGTAGTGTGGTTTGCTTATACACAAATTGTTTATTAACAAAAAAAATCATGTAATTCATTTCCAGAAAGGGGAATGTTTGGATTTTTTTTTTAGTTTTCTATTGAAAAAAAAAAAAAAATGGATAGATAGAACAAAATCTTTGGCCATTTCAGTCCCTTGAAAAGTTTTGGACATTTCCATCTCTTGAGAAAAAAAAAAATCCCTCAAGTGTAAGATTTGCTAGATAAAAACAGATTTCAAGAGATATTTACAGAAGATCAACTTTGGTTCAATTTGATATCACAATGATGACGAGTCCATTTCATAAAAGGATAATCATATTTCTTCATAGTAGATTAACTCCTGTCTATTCCAGCCAGTATGTCATGTATATCACACACATTTCTATTCTATAAACAATTTCCTACAGGAACACCTGCAGAGCCTACAAAGTATTAAGAGGCAGTACATTATATATATATATATATATATATATATATATATATAAATGAATTCCCTAGGTTGTCACCTCACATCTGAAACCGAGCAAATCCAATGCAGGTCAACCCGTGACAAAAGTCGTATCAGCACACAGCTCAAAGGGGAGGTATTAGGGAGGCGTTATCTCCCTAAGATAAAAGGGAGATAACTCCTTATGACACCCCCACCACCACCCTAAAGTGATTATTGCCCTTGGTGCAGCTAAATACATTCTGGGATTCCAAGATGGCTACCTCCTGTCTTGGTGATAGCTAATTGATAAACATTATCCGTAACAAACCATGATTAGCACCAAATTGTAGGTATCGAAATAAACTACCTTTATTATGTTTTAATCAAGCAATCGTTGCATCATCTTATTTCTCTATTTCCCATGACTTGCGCTCCCCACCTGGCATCATAACATTACCATTAAGTGAAGACTAAAGATTTTTTCCCTTTTTGATTATTTGCTATACACGAGATCAATAGATGCCGAGACAATATTGCAAGGTGTGAAAATAAGTTTGTTACTATTACCTTTATCTGTGACATGTCTGATGTTCACATAAAATCAAGAGATAAATAGCCATCACAAGCGCTTGAGAAAGGGTATATCTGGCTTTGACTGCAAGTTATATATATACAGCTCAGTATAAAGAGTGAATTTCTGACCTTTCAAATAATATTAACCCTTTACCAAATATTCTATATCTCATAATTTTTTTCAAGAAAAATGCCCAAGGTTTCTCTGAATTTCCCATTTCTAGCAGTATCAAACATATCTATTATAAGGCATATGTGGCAATCTTTAGATGAATATCACAACATCACTTCAGCAAGATCTTTGTTGATATATTAGATTGCTGCGTCAAATGCAATAGTCTATGGAAGAGGTTTGTATGTATGTTTGGTTTGGTTTATTTTGTTTTACGGCATATCAACCTCAATGGGTTATTTAATGCCGACAACATTTTTAGGATAGATTCATATGAATAGAATATGTATTCTTTGGTTTAGATTGGTTTGGTTTGGTTTATTTTGTTTTATGGCATATCAAATGGGTTATTTAATACCGACAACATTTTTAGGATAGATTCATATGAATAGAATATGTATTCTTTGGTTTAGATTGGTTTGGTTTATTTTGTTTTACGTAATATTTTGGGTTTTTAATCAAAACATTTTCTATTTCTGGTAATATTTTTCTTTTGTCAAAATTGTTTGCTGGTAATATTTTTTTTCAAAATTGCTGGTAATAATTTTTTTTTCAAAAAAGTATTGCTGGTAATAGTTAACTATTTGCCCATACCTGGGACCCTAACAGGTGCTACCACTCTGGGTCAGCGTGGACCTGGGAACATCAGCAATTAAGAGGTGGTTCCACGCTCTTCAAAACCTCCTGATCAGAGGCCTTGCTGCTGGATGTAGTTTATCGTCTTACCCAGGACGATATGTGTATGTCTAGGAAGATTCTTCAATATAAAATGTCAGCATGGCTAGTACACATGACAAAAAAAAAAAAAAAAAAATCAATAAATATTCATTATGCCTGTTAATTATCATAGTTATCAAACTGAGGTGGGATGTCATTCATGGTTGTCACATTTTCCTCTAAGAGTAAAATGCCTTGTTCTGTGACGATGGCTGAGAAAATTCAGACAGTCTACACCAAATTCAGATGTCATTACTTTGAAAACAATGCCATTCTTGGTTAGTCATATAAATAAGAGACACAGGTCTTTTTGAGGCTCTTCTGCTGTCTCGTTAGCAACAAACAAATTGTTGATATGTGTGAAGATGAAATGCATATTTCTTATAACTTGCTCTATAAGTTTCTGGAAAATTTGTAACTATGTTGCATAATCCAAATGGAACATGGACAAAAAAAGTTGTGATAATTGACTTCAAGACATAATAAGAGTAGACTGGGATCTACTTATAGGCTTTCCTCCTCAAATTTACCATAAATTCCTTTAAAGTTTGCAAGCCATTTCTTGCCCCAGTTTAATGACTGGAGGTAATTTTCAAGATCAGCTGTCAGTTGTGATTTGTTGAACTTATCAAATTTGCTATTAAGACAGGAGCAAATAGTTATGTCATCAGCATAAAAACTGAACTGGTAAGTGTCAAGATATTCAGTAGACAGCTCCTCTGAAGAATCCAGAATGTTTTTTTAAAGTGACAATTGTTACAAAATACTGTTTTAAAATAGACTTTATCATAACAGTTGCTTCATCTTGTATAACAACCGAGATGGTTTTCAGTTATCTAACTCTTCTGTAATTAATAGATGATGTAAATGCTTTTGTTGAGAATCTGAAGCATGCTTCAAGTCGTTCTTTTCATACAGTATGGGACTAAATTGCTGCTCTGAGGACAAATGTGCAAGTCTTTAGCTTCTTCAGCAGTAATAAACTGGCCACATAAACATCTGGTGTCCTGGTAATATTTCAAGTGTCAAATTTCACTCTTATTTGTGCAAATTATAAAATAGAATTGTTTAGTCAATAAAGGAGCAATTTTATGCCAACTGCAATCACTGGGTATATTTCAAAACTTGTAGGGAAAGGTTAGAGGTCAGAAGTACAAACCAATTTAATTTCTGCCATATTAAGCTTATCTCCAAAAGTCTATTAATTCTTCTGCTTTCTAGTCTCACTCAATTACTTCAAGAATTTGGATATCAGATCAGAAGAACCACATGAAAATCATGTCATGGTAACTATTTATAGAAAACTATACAATGCATGTCTTTTTTTTTTTTTATGGATGGCAAGAAAAAAGAAAAGACCAACACGAGTCACAGATTAGCAATAACAAAAAACAGCAGCATGCTTTATTTACTATCATTACAACGGTGCTGCTCATCATTAGAACCAATCACAACTCCTTCATATTACATTTTTTCATTCATTTGTCCTTCACATTCAGAAGGCTCAATCACCAAATGGGATTGTTGATTATTTCATTTGCTTTTTATTTTATTTTACAGATTATCACCCCTTTGTGGGTTATTTAAAGACAAAAACCTATTTTGGATTGTAAGAATAAATCTTTTCTTTTCTTTTTTTGCAAGCAAATATTGCACTAACAATTTTTTTGAGAATAAAGTTTTTTCCAAATAGAGATCTTACTATTTAATTCAAAGCTGAGATTGAGAAGAGGAGATTGATTGATACTTTTCCCACCACGATAACACGGTAATTGTTTTGATGAACTTTCTTCTGTGGTACCTAGACTTTATGGATTTAAGCCTAGTACTAGATTGGCAGTAAGGTCTTATCATTTTACAATTAAATTGGCTAGATGTAACTAAGTTCTATGTTAACAGTTTCCACTAACGAACTTCTCACTTGAAGAATTCTCTTCTTGCTTTCCAGTCAACTATGATCTTGTTATACCTGACGTACCTATTCTATTATTAATAGACTCTCCCACACATAAACTCTTATTTCAAGTTCCTAACGTTTTGTATGCCGAATCTACTTTAGGACGACTTATTGAAATACAAGCCTCCACTGTGAAAACTACTCTACAACAGATCTTCAAAAATTTAAATGTAATGTCAATATCTTCTTAATTCCTATTCTTTTATTGTTCTCTCTCCTTAGTGTTTTTTTTTCACATATTCTCTAACACTCAGTAACTATTTGTGTCTTAGTGGCTTTATTGCCATGCTTGAGGTGAAATGATTAAAAAAAAAAAAAAAAAAAAAAAAAAAAAAGAAAGAAAAGTATAACAATTTGACTAAGATTTGAAGAGACTATTGATCTCATTCTTTTTTGATAGTTTTGTTGTTAACTCATTCTCAAAAGTAAATAACCTGGGTGGGACAAGAAAGGATTGTCTTTCATTTTTCAAAATGGCAGCAGAAAAACCAAAAACTGTTGATCAGTAGAAAAACAAATAGTAGCAAATATTCTGATTGGACAAATCTATTAGGCCAAATCTCAAGGTAATACTCATAATTAAAAGGATATATCAGATTTTAAAATAATGCATATTAAGGCATTAGTTTTTCATTGATAAAGGTTTCATTAAAAATGAAGCCTTGTTTTTGTTTTATTTTTAAATTTTTAATTCTTTCCTAATTTTATTCTTGGGTTCAAAGAGTGGAGATACTGTCTGAATATTTGTGAATGAGCACTTTCTGCCATACTGCTGGTCATTTTTAAGGTTCCAGATTATGTAGACTCATTGTTTTTGCAAGTCTAAGGTATGCAGCTTTTTTTCAATTTCCTCATCTTCCATCAATGCTTTCAGTCAATTAATTGAATATATCCAATGATAAAAGTCAGAAAAAAAATAATCAAGAATGGCTGATCATAGTAGAAAAGATTGCATATTACTACTCTCGGAGTAATGGTCATATGATGAATAGAAAGCAGAGTGAGTGAAAAAGGGGAGCCCTCCCCATTTTGGTGTAGACTAGATACTTAAATGTGGTTTCAAAAAAAAAAAAAAAAAGATACTAAGCTTTTAGGGATTTAATAATTAATTTAATACAGCATAAGTGTGGCTCAAACTTTTGACATAAATAATGACTTACCAATACTGCTATAGGATTTTACTAAGTTTGCCTCAGCTTAGGACTAGATTTTAGAATTATAGTGCACCAAAAGAGTATCAAACACACTGACTTGTTAACAACGATGCTATGGTGAGGGTCCCAATGAAAGTAAAAGATAAATGCTTACTCTGATAATCCTGAAAAATCAAAAACCAATTCGTTAGATGTGTGGGCAGTGTCAACTGGCATGGTGTGTCTACGTTCACCCATGTTGGAGTGTTTGGCTGCTTCGGCTTGTACCTGGGCATGAAGCTGAAATGGTGAAAAATATTCACTCAGCAACAAAACTAAACAAAGAGACGGTTCAGTTTAATTTCAATATTATAAAAATAGTCCCTCTTCTAACAAACTTTGCTTTTAAAGCAACAATAACAAATAAGGGGGTCAAAATCAAAAAAAAGAAAAAAGGTGTTGGTCTTTTTTTACTTTTTCAGATGGAAATTTTATTATTTGTTTTAATTCTATCTCTAGTTTACAACAGACTACAGTTATCTTCTAGACAGTCTCCTTGTTTCAGTTAGAGAATACTGCCATAATCCTTGCCATTTGTTCATTTTTGGTGTTACAAGGAGGTTTGTTGGTCTCTCGCTCAACTGCATCCCGCATATATTAATCAAATGGGTTGCAGTCTGGGAAGTTAGGTGGTCTATGTAAGGTGTGATATGGTCGCAGAAATTGTCTGAAAGACATGACTGGGTTCTCCTGCTTGTGTGGAATACTGCAGAGTCCTGTTGCTAGACATAGGGGCTTCCAGCAGCAATCCTCAAAGCACTTGATGTAGGCCTCCATGTTAAGTAAGGCTCTCACCAACAAATCTGAGAGTTCTTGTCTTATCAGAACAATCAGTGAGTTTTCTGAGCTACTGTACCTTTGTAATCACCATTAGACTCCTCCAACTCTTAACGGATCCTCTGCACTGTCATCAGATTGACACCTAAACACTGAAATGTTCGTATTGGAGCTTCCAGCACAAATGCCAAGCAGTACAGCATGCCATTTCCAAATTTCTGGCAGAGTGAATTGTGTCGTAATGCACTTTTTCTCACAGATGGTGACCAAATGACACTATTATACTGTACAGTTGACAAAATCAATAATAAACAATGAGGATGCGCAAAATTAAAAATACAAAATGTTGACAAATGACCCATTGCACCCGGTGTGTGCATATGTATATATATATATATATATATATGACAGAAAAATTATATATTATATAGATTATTAATTATATATATTCAAACAAGTTTTGTTAATCATTAGACAAGTTTTCTTCTTGGTGAATTAATTCCAGTATATCATGCTGAAGGTGTGAAGGGACTGTCCAGGGTTTATGTTCATTCTTGGTAAAGCTCCAATTTTTCAACTGGCTTCAAACATTACCAAGAAAGAAGGAAATTAAATGAAATTTAAATGTCTGCATGTTGTTAGTTTTGCATCTTTGTAATGATTTTCAATTTTGAGCTTCAAATATTTCTACTGTCACATGATGATGATGCTTTTTTTTTTTTAAACTGTAGTAGAAATATGAGCATGATGTAGTTTAGATTCTGAGAATTAAAATCTATTTTACAATGCCCATGCTAAAATCTTAACTGATTTTGTTGACTGTTTTGACTTAATATGTATGGCTTCTAAAATTTCTAATATTTTCTTATTTCTTCAATACGGTGTTATTCTTCACAAGGAGCTGTAACTGTTAAGATTTCTTATCATGTATCATCATATAGCACTTTGATCAGCATTATGGCATGTGAGTATGCAAGACAGAGCTGTGGTTGTGTATCCTACATGAGATTAAGATGCATTCATTTTTTTTTGTTATTTTCAGAGATACAATCTCCAGCTGAGCAAGTGAATTTGTAAACAATAATGGTCTTATAGATGCAAACTACCACATGGATCTTGAATTTCATCTAATTTCTTTCTTTCTTCATCATGGCTGAAACCAGTTGAAATCTCAGAAGCTTAATAAAGAACACAAACTGTACACTTATACCTTCACTCTGAAAACTTATTTATCAACAATAAAAAATTATTAAAAATATAACAAACATTGTTATCTTTAACAAAATCTGTTTAAATGAAAATTTCCTCCATAGATACAGCCTTTATATATGAGTAGACACACAAACACAGAGAGGTGATTTCAAAAGTAAGGCTTTCTATATTAGTATTATTATTTTGCACAGTGGCATCAGAAGTCAATATTATTGGTATGGTATTAAAGGTTGAACAATTCCAGTAATAGCACATTTTTCCTTGTTACAGAGTGTAGCTGTGTAGCAGTCTGACAAAATGGCATCTGACATGAAAGTGCACATGAAACAGGAATGTAACATTGAATTCCTCCAGGAAGAAAAAAACATCCAGCTCTTAATATTCATTAATACTTACTGAACATTTATGGAGACCAAAGAATGGATGCAAGTTTGGTTAAACAGTAGGTAACACATTTCAGCAATGTCAAGTGTGGTGTGCATATGACAAGCTATGTTCTGGACAGCTGTCAGCCTATGAAATATAGAGCTCTTGTTTATCACCAGCAAAAAATGTGTAGTAACTGGAAACCTACTTCTATCCAATGCTATTTTGTGCTCCCTGTATATTATGTAGTTCTCAAGGAAATAAGAAGCAATATTTTTGTAGAATCCTTTGTGTGCAGCTGCATATAAAACATTCTTAGGCAGGAAGAATTCATTCAAACATTTCATTGAAATGGACCGATAAAGTTCGTTAGATTTTTGTTAGTTGTCAGACTTCCTGATCAAATTTAGTAAGAAATTTCAAGAACTTTAGACAGTTTCTTACAAAATTTGTTAAAGTACTTTTGACCATCTCATTAGTTGTCATCAGGAATGTTTAGATTATAATAGCAGCTTAAAGACAAAGTGTAAAAGTGTAATAAAAATAAAAGACAAACCTTGCCAGTTGATTTCAATAACACATGAACATATGAGATCATGCGGAAAAGTTCTTCACCTCCCCAAAATCTGTACAAATGACTAAACATTTTTTTTCAAATCTTTTTGGTCAGGCTGAGAACTTTTCAGCACACAGCATGTGGGTTTCATCAAAATTTGAATTCAGACTCTCAACAAACACAAAAGTGACCTACCTTCATTTTTAACATCTCATTTTCTTGCAAAATCTTTTTCTTTAGTATTGTATCCTCATCAAAGCATAACAAGGCTGGACGAGGTGAAAAATTGTTAAGGAAGAAATAAATAGAAAATTAAAAAGAATTAATTTTTAATTCTTTGTTAATTCATGTTTGTTTACTTTTGTTCATGGATACAAGAGGGGGGGAGTATTAAATCAGGTGACAGACCAAAAAACAAATCAGTTCAAGATGAAAAAATAGTTTTAAATTATTTGAACACAAATATTTTATGTATTTTCATTATTAATCTCACAATTAAATAATTTTTCTTTTATTTATACCAACTTTCTAAGTTGAACACATTCTGACAATCTAACAGGGTTTCCAGATTAATTGTGTATAAAATTCTTTGATAATTTCCTGAACAATTCGAATGAAAACCGACAGTCATAAGTATATAGATGTGTCTTTCAGCAAAAGTAATATAGTTTTACTAAGATCTTTCATTGGTCTGAGCCTTGGAGCAAATTCAAGATCAAGACTTCATCTATTCAGAATTGAAAGAAGTTGACATTTCTATTAAAATTTTACTAATCCCAGAAAACAAATCCATAAATGACATCAAGCATTTAGTTTCAAACAATTTTTCATCTAAATGTTGGTTCTAATCTTGACAGGAAATGATTGCAAAACACTTGCCCCACACCAATTTTTAGGCAGAAATACACAAATGCATATTGAAATTTCTTCCTAGTCGATAAGACAGGCCAGTTCTTGGTTTCATCTGACTTAGTCCAGGTCAGTCTTGTCTTGAAATTAGAACACCATGTTCATTTGCCTGAACTTGCTCTTGTGTGTCAACTCCAATTCTTACTTTGTGAACTTTTTGCTATATTATTGTTGCTTTGCCTTATTACTGTTAATTTGCCTTGCATATATTGTTTGCTTTATTTTTTTGCCCTTTTCTTTTCTTTTTCATGTTGTTATTTATTGCAAACTTTATCAATTCTGTTTGTTGGGCACTTCTGACACTTATTTACATTTAACCATAGCCAGTCACTCTACATTTATGCACCCACTCCTAAAATACTGTGTGAAAATACCAGGGTCATGAAATCAGGAAAGGCCAACATGATTTTTGTAGCAGCCATTTCTGAGCCATCGACTATAAAGTTAATACTGATTTCACCCATGAAGGCAGATCCAACTTGGTTGGCATTAGCAATGGATCCATGGCAGGCAAGCTTAACCTGGCCATCTGCAGCTCCAACAGTAGTAATGCCTCTAACCAGCGACAAAACCAGCAGCAGCAGAAACTAACTTCCAACTACATATGCATGTGGATTTTCTCCCACAAGTCTATCTCACTCGACTACATAAGTTTGTTGATTTTCTCCATGTGTCTATTTCAACTACTACTATGTGTTACACCCTGAACAGACTGTCTCCCATGACATATATGATGTACCAGAACGATCAAACCTTCTAAATCATGGGGAAATCACCTTTTACTTATCTCAACCACACCTTATCATTATTTGTTATTGTGTCACTTTCATTTTTTTTTTCTTTGTTAATGGTAAGGCCACCATTCCAAAGGCAAAGGCGACCATATGATTCTCCACAGATTTTCTTTATCACCTGTGAATTTCCCTGAATGTTTCACAGACTGGAGTTGTTTCCTGTTGGCTTCTCCACACTTCACAATTCAGAGTTTAAGACTGGTTGTCATCCAAGGCTAGAGAGCTCAGTCTACTTTGCAATTTAATCCATAACTGAGAGAGAAGAAGAAGAAATGGATTCATACCTTTTCTAATGAAATTTTTGCAAAAGTGAATGCAATAGACTGGCCCAGAATTTGAACTCAGCTTGCCAATAACACTTTCTGTATTGACTGTAGTAAATAAAATAAGAGGCTGTAGTAGTTCCATCTATGAACATATTTTTAGTGTACAATCTAGTGTTCATGAGACTGGCTATCACAATAATTAATAAATGTTCAATGGAAGGTAATTCCTTCTTATCGTTTCTCTATGGAACAGATGCCGCCATGTCTTTTGTTGCTGTGAGCAATTCTTGCTTACATATGGACCCCACTTTGTTGTACTTGTTCTGTCATCCACTAAGAAGTTCCACAATGTTTGTCCTTTGATTTGATAAACCCTCTGAGAATTATATTCTCCAAGCCTTCTTTCCTCATGATGTTTCTAAAAAATTTCAGCTGTCTCTTTCTTATTGTTAGCAACAATTTCTTTGTAACTCTCATTGTAAAGTTTTTAATTTCTAGCATACTCTATTCATGGTATACTCAACATTTCTTGGTAGAATAAAATCTGTCACTTTTTTTTTCATTTGTGACAAAACTGTCCAGCATTCACAACCAGATATTAAACATTAAATAATGTAGCACTTGTTTCTTTGCTTTTACAATCACTTCATCTTTTGTTCAGTTTGTGAAAGCATCTTTTACTATTCAGATGTGCCCGCAGGTTCCTGCATCACACTTTCCATTGTCCGTTGCATTTTTTCTTTTTTTCTCATTACACCCCAAGCAAGGCACTAGGACACAAGAGGTTACTGAGTGTTAGAAAATATGAGAAAAACTACTATTAAGGAAAGAGGACAATAAAAGAACAAGAATTAAGAAACAGAAGATAACAATTGATATTGCTTTTAAATTTTTGGAGGACAAAGTTGACTTGGAAGCAAGAAGCTGAAAGAGAGTTCCACAAGTGAAAAGTGCAAGAGAAGAAACTTACGATTACATCAAACCATTTCAACTGTAAATTGATGAGACCTTGCTGCCAATCTAGTACTGCACTCAAATTCATAAAGTCTAGGTACCATAGAGGTTTGCTTTGGTTTGGTTTGTTTTACGGCATATCAACCTCAATGGGTTATTTAATGCTGACAAAATTTTTATTGCTGGTAATATTTTTTTTTTCCCCAAAAATGTATTGCTGGTATTAAAACCTATTTTTATACTTCTATAGTGTTTTAACCACTTAACTATTTTCCCATAGGGGACCCTGACAGGTGCTACCACCCCTGGGAACACCAGCAATTAAGAGGTGGTTCCACACTCCTCAAAACCTCCTGATCAAAGGCCTTGCTGTCAGATGTAGTTTATCATCATACCTAGGATGTGTACCATAGCAGAAAGTTCATCAGTACAATTACTATGAAAGTATTTATAGAAAAGACACAGGGAAGGGAAACTACTTTATGGTTGTGGGAAAGGAACTACACTAACCAGTTAAATTTCTGCACCTGCTTTATTTTGATGTTCTCAATATGTAACTTGTACTTATAGTTAATGCTTATTTTCATAAAGATTATTAGAAAAAAGAATTATTATTGTTTTCATTCTTCTGCTAATGTCTTATGCTTGTTGTTGCTGTATATGAAGTTATTATTGTTTTAATTTTTTTACTAAAAAGAAATAGTGAGTTGGGGGTTGATAATAAGTCAATCATTCCATGGAGAATTTGAGAGTGAAAAAAATTATCATGACCTTATCACCTGTATATCTAAATGATTCCAAATTGTATATTCTTAAGCCAGTCCTCCTATAGTAAAATGTATTATATTTTGTAACAAACTAAGAGAGACCTATTATTCTGGCAGAAGTTTTTCTGGAAAAAAAAAAAAAAAATAATAATAATAATAATGAAAAAAGTTCTTTACCTATAATAGAAAAGCTATTCACAAATTTAAAAATTGACTGTAAAAATGTAGGGATTAATTTTCAAGTTTTTCTTTCAAAAGAATACTAACTGCAGTTGAGAAATATATTTATATATATATATATATATATATATATACACACACACACATATATATGATTGACAAAGGATATGAATCACCTGAAGGACTGTGCTGAGGAAGTTGTGCAAAGACAAGAAATAGGTCTCCTGCCAATGTCGTGTAAAATGCATTGAAAAAACAGGATGATCCTCAGGATTGCGGACAAATGGGAAAACTGCAATAAACAGAAAACAAAATTATAAAAGGAAAGTCACAAAAATGTACAGAAAAGAAACAACATATTTATCATCTCTAAACTTTATTTTATATCTTGATTAGAGGCCTTTAAAAGTTTTAAGATTCAATTACATGAGAGGACATTTGTAAAGCTATTCTCCAAAATAGATTTTTGTTAAAAGGAAAAACAATCTATAAATAAAGCACTCAAAAGAAACTTAGTTCCAGGTAAAAAAAAAAAAAAAAAAAAATATATGTTGTATCTATTTTCAAAGTTACTTTGGCAAAAACCAAAAGTAATTATTCTATACACCTTACTAATCAGATCAGCATGCTTATATTGCTTGTTAAGCTCACATTTTGGCTGTTTACCCACAGATTTCTTCAGGTGTTTTTTTTTTTCTTTTTTAAATTTTAGTTCACCCAATAGACAGCCCAAAATCTACAGGTTTCCAAGTGAGATTGTTGTAAGGTAGAAGAAAGTGCATATTATGAGGATATGTAGGATAGATATTGGTTGACTCTGAACTTTAAGATGTTAAGATTGTAGTAGTCAGGGAAGCATCCTTTCAATGTTAAACAATGTAACAGTTCTAAAGAAGCTATCCAAGAGGAATTTATTCATTATTGAAGGAGCACAAAGGAAATGGGAATAATTTGCCATCATGAACAGCATCATATTTGGTAAACTTCTTGCAATTTTCTACAGAATCCTTTATTATTATTATTATTCAATCCATGTGAGTAGATTGTTTTCATTCTACTTTCAATAATAAGAGATGCTCATCTAAAAAATTCCAGCAAAAATTAGCAAATTTCCTAATTACCTTCTTTCCTTGCATGAAATCATATTTTTGGCAAGTGAGAGATTTGTTAATTACTTTTAAATTGAGAATTCTTTATTGTAAAGATTAAGATCAATAATTTTCACCAAAGCTGAACACACTGTCACCCTTTAACACCAGCTACCAAAATCAAAATGATAAGAAAGACAAATTTAAGACTTTATTTAGCACCTTCAAAATACCACAACCAGAAAAAAAAGCTCATTGTATTTATTTATATATATATATATATATATATTATAAATTAATTGATTTAAAATATGGTTTTTTTTCGCTACAGTTCTAACCATGTTTCAAAAATAGAAGCTAAAAGCCACGAATTTAATTTTGTGATTAAATTAAAGACATTAATTCCATTTCATCCTCAAGCAAATTTTGAAGTAACTTTTTAAAATTACTGGGTTTTAAATACACAGCTAAAACAAAATTCATGTTTCCAAGGTAAGGATAAATCTATTTTTCTAGACAGGGGTGGCTGGGTTTTCAATATGTCTATAATTTAATGTATCAGTTATTGCTACATTTGGGTCATGGGAAGGGATGCATTTTTCAATGAAATCTAACTCCCGTTAAAGCCTGTCGTCTACATTTTTTTAAATTATATTGTTAACGGCTAAAATTCTTACGGCATTTTTTTTTTTTTCCATATAAAGTATATTATGATTTTTTTTTAAATTTATATTTAAATATTACTAAAGTAAAATTTTCATTTCTCCGATTTAGTAGACTTTATTTATTTATTTAATTACAAATTAAAAGAAGTTTAGGTTAGAATTCATCTTAATTAACTACAGTTTTAATTACAACTTTAAAATATTTTCATTATTAGTTTTTATAGACTATATTTCATTTAATAGAAGTAAAATGTTACTTACCGTCAGTAAAATTATTTTTCTATATCAAGTATAGTCCTTGCATTAATAGTCAAGCATTTTCCTAGTGAAAGTACTATTTTCAATAAAAACACACTAAAATTGAGTTACAGCTGTACGGAAAACTTAGAAAAAATTATTAAGAACCATAATGCTAATATGTTAAATAAACACTTATACCATAACCCCAAAAATTTAGACAATGTAAAAATAAAAACTGATGAAAATAAACAAAAATTATGTAATTGTAGAAACCCTCATAATTGCCCTCTTCAAAATAAATGTTGCACTGAATCAGTAGTATACCAATGCAATATCTCTTCGATCGAAAGTCCTGAAAACATAAAAATATATATAGGTTGCACTAGCCAGGAGTTCAAAAGAAGATTCAACCAACATCAAACTTCATTTAGAATAAATAAATATAAAAATCAGACATCCCTATCAAAATATTTCTGGCACCTAAAAGAATCAAATAAAACTCCTACAGTAAAATGGAAGTTAATAAGAAAAGCTAGAATATGTAGGTCATTAAATGACCCATGTCCTTTGTGCATACATGAGAAACTATATATTGCTAAGTTTATAAAAAATAAAAATATACTGAATCAGAGAAATGAAATAGCTATTTTATGCTGTCATTGTCAAAAATTTTCCTTAAATAATATTTAAAAATAAAAATAATTTTATAAAATAGGATCAGGTAATATACATACTTATATTTAACATGAAATATTAATAGTCAAGCATTTTCCTAGTGAAAGTAAACTAAGTACTATGGAAAAAAATTTTTATTTAAAAATATTTATAAATATAAAAATTTTTTTAAAAAATATTTATAAATACTTGAAAAAAAAAAATTTTCACTTAAAAACTCTAATACATTTTATTATTATAGTCTATAAAAAACAAATAATGAATTTTTTTAAAGTTGTAAAAAAAATTTCAAACTAAACTTTAAATTGTAATTAAATAAATAAACAAAGTTTACTATATCGAGAAATAATTACATTTTTGCTTCTTTTTTTTATTTTAAATATAAAATTTTTTAAAAATCGAAATATAAATATACTTGATAAAAAAATAATTTTACAAATAATGATATTTTTTTAAAGTTAGCCTAAAAACTAATAATAAAATATTTTAAAATTGAATTAAAACTAAAATTAAAATGAATTCTAACCTAAACTTTTTAAATTGCAATTAAATAAATAAATAAAGTTTAAATTAGAGAAATGAAGTAGCTAAAAGATAAAAAAAATTTTTACTTAAATATTTAAATATAAAATTTTTTAAAATCGTAATATAAATATACTTGATATTGAAAAATAATTTTACTGACGGTAAAACATTTTAAAAAAAATATAGGCTATAAAAAACTAATAATAAAATATTTTAAAAGTTGTATAAAACTATAAAATACACAAACAATTTGTAATTAAATAAATAAATAAAGTCACTAAATCGGAGAAATGAAAATTTTACTTTTTAAATAAAAATTTTTTAAATCATAATACGGAAATAGGAAAAAAAAATTGGTAAGAATTTTAGAATAAATTCCAAAAAAATCTAACAGGCAACAAATTTCATTGAAAAATGCATCCCTTCCAACGACCCAAATTCTTAAAAACATATTGAAAACCCAGCTGTCAGAAAAATAGATTTATCTGTAACCTTGAAACATGAATTTGTTTTAATTTAAAACCCAGTATAAAAAGTTATTTAGGATTGGAATTAATGTCTTTAATTTAATCAAAAATTAAATTCAGCAAAAGATGGTTAGAACTAAAAAAACCATTTTTTAAATCAATTACAAAAAATAGAGCACTATTTTATAAAATATTTAAGAACACCGTTATAAACTTTTTCTTTTCTTTTAATAAAATATATATATATATATATATATATATATATACATATATATATATATATATGGATAAATATATATATATAACATATATATATATATTTACAAAAATTACAAAAAGTAAATTCATTCACACACTTCAACCACGGCCTCAAGATAACTTTAGAATTCCTGCACCTCTTCTGAACAGTCCCCTTGTTTAAGTAAGTCTATAATCCTTGCCTTCAGTTCATCTTTTTCATGTCCTCACCAACTTCACACCACGCATAATAATTTTCAGTCTGGGAAAGGTGGCCAAAAATTTTGACAGCCATGACTAGGTTCTCCTGTTTAATTTTCCTGGAAACACTTTTCTGACAGCTTTGACCCAGGGCTGCACTGAAATAGTTTTCTGAGGCCCTTTGAATAATAATGTCTCACTTGATCCAAACACCTTTGTAATCACCATTAGACTCATCCAACTCTTTCTGAATCCTCTGCATTTTTATATTGCAAAAACTAATGCCAAGCAGTACAATAAATTTCTGTGGAGTGAATTGCATCATGGTGCTCTTTTTCTCAAAGACGGTGCCCAACTGACCCTATTATACTGTGGAGTCGGCAAAATCAAAATGCACAAAATTGAAAAATAAAATGCAACAATTTACTTATTGGTGTAAATTTTATATAAATATATATATATATATATATATACATGGACAAATCTATAAAAGAATTGAAAATTTTTTATTCGATTTACAAAATTTATAAAAATCACTACAAAAATAGCCATTTTATAACATATTTGTGTTATATCTTTGGATGTTATATATATATATATATATATACACACACAGGAGTAAATTCTTATAATAGTCTATAACAAGTCCCACAGCGAATTATAAATGAAAAATTTTGCATTCTAATTTTAGACACTACACTTGCTTGAAATAGTTTTAGTTTGATAACTTTATCCATCGTGCATTTTATGCAAATTTACAATAGTGTAGAACAAGGTTTTAAGAAAATTAACGCAAAAGGACAAATTGTTTTTTTTTTTTTTTGTATATTTTGATGTTATTGTGAATTGAATATTTTATTCAAAAGGTCACAAGATTAGAAAAAGTTGTTTTTTTTTTTTTTGTCATTTTGAAATTTGTAGAATATAAATTTGATTTTCAAAAGGTGACCCCAAATTTTGACTATGAATAAATGCCAAAATAGCACATTAACAAACATAAAAGACCAAAGTAGCATGGGTCAAGTGTAAAGTTAAGTTCAGTCACATTTTTATCCAAATACAAGTTTCTGCATACAGAAGAAACACACACACATATATATATATATATATATATATATATATATATATATATATATATATACACACACACACATTCATATGAATGCTTGTGTAAGCATACAAACACACATACAGACAACTTAGATGTCCATAGATAAGTCTACAAGGAAATGGAAAAATAACATGTGCCCCCAAAATTTCTCCATATTACACATTTGACAACAAATACCTCAAAGTTTTCATTTACATACTGCAACTATTTTTGACCACTTCCTCTATTAAGCCCATTTCTTGATCACACTGACACCTTTCAGGTCATAATAACTTGTATCTCCAAGTCACATGATCATTCCCTTGTCTGTCCATCTACTTGGCACATGATCAGTCTTTGTCAGTGCATGATCACCTGACTACTTGACTATACTTTGTTCTAAAAACAATGTGTTTTTTTTCTTTCAATGATGAATTAGTGTACAGTAATACTTTGTACTTGTGTGTCGTGATAATGTTTTATTTCTTGTTATTTTTTTTAATTTATTTTTTCATCCTTTCCAGTTGTCTTCAAATAAGTGAAAGATTACAAATTACAGTAAAGAGAAGACAATGATAGAGAGAAAAAAAACAATGAGGGGGAAAAACAAAAGAGGAAAAAATAAAATTTTCAAAAACAACCATAAAAGAGCAAAATGTCAATTTTTTTCATTCTTGAGAATTTTTAACATTTTTGATGATTTTTAGAAGTTATTTGATAATCTTTGTAATGGCTACAATTGTGAGATGCCTAGTGAGGATTAAATGCTGTGGCCATGGCTTGTAAGACTAAATCAGTGCAAGGTAGCAATAGATATTTAAGCTTAATTTGATACAAAATCACCTGTGTGAGACACCCAGTGAGGATCAAACTCATTACAGAAAGTAAAAACTTGCAAAACAAACATGCTAACCATGGTTTTTTGGTGAAGTTATCTCAAAATTTGATGAGCCATTCTAAGTAATAAATGTTCTATCATTTTTGCATGACATGAAAAGCTCCAGATACACAGGATCTAAGTTCAAGTCTCATCCAAAGCTTCTGCTTTATTCAAAATCCATTAAATTTAATTTAACAGTTGGAAAACAATAGAGCAGCTAAAAATGGCTACTATAAAACACAAAGTATGAATGTAATAGACACACACACATGTATGTATATATATATATATATATATATATTATATATAGGATTAATGTGAGTAAAAGTTTGTCACTTAGGTAATTGATGTTACCTTCAGCATCCCAATTCCAGAGTTTTCTAGGCAGTTTGGGAAGAATTTGTGAGCCTGTTCACTATACATGACAAAGAAATTTTTCTGAACAATCCCCCTTAAAAAACAACATATTTTTTACTTTCCAAAGTATATATTTATTGGAAACTTAAAAATGGAATCTATTTCGTTTTTCTTTTAGGCTACTAAACACAGGATCCACAACTTTTCAAGACCATATATATTATGAAAATGCACTCTTTCAACTTGGTGTCGCTCTTCACCAGTCAGACTCACCACCCAAAGTCAGTATTTTTTTTTATTTGAAGAAGTCTTTTAGTACAGTTACAAAAAACATCCATTGAGCTGATTGCTCTTGGTCACAAGAAAAGCAACTGGTGGTTTCAAAAAGATGAAAAATGTTTGTTTAAAAGTATAAAAACATTACATTTATTCAGTTAGGGTTACAACATTAACACTTTCCCCAGTTGAAATGATGCGTCTTCTAAAGGCTAACAACTAACTTCTATGTAGCTATTCTTCACAAGAATAAAGAAGTTGTAGCAGCAAAAGTGAAGATGGTACAGGCAGCAAACTGCAGTGTTGAGCCTTCAATCAAAAGTTGTTGCCAAGTTTTCTTGATGCCAACTGGCTCACAAATTTCTCAGGGAAAATTCTTACATTCTCTACCATTCTTCCATTTGAAGACTGTCTCCATAAAAGGACACCAAAGGAATACAATTTACACAGCAGCACATCAACAGAGTCTGTCGATCTCCTGAGCCATGACTAACTTCTAGAATCATAAAAATTGTAATGAAAATTCCTAAAATGACAGTGGGTAGATCTTCAGGGTTTATGATTAATAATTTTAATTTTCCAATCACCCACTTCCTATGTCAGGGGTCGGCAACTTTTTGCTGACCATGTTCCGACTTAGGGTTTTAAAATCATTCAGTGTGTCAACAGCATACGTATTTTTATACAAGTCAAGGTCAATATATTTTATATAGTAATATATACAATAATATGTAAACCACATTAATAGAAATAAATTGTTTTTAAAAGATTTTTTTAAAGTTTCTTTTATTAATGGGAGTCCAACAAGTGAGTAGTGTTAAAACAGCTAAATATCTTCTTTGCATTGTAGTAGTTATTGGTTTCGACTTCATGATGTCATTTGTGGCTGCTTGCCATTGGAAATTGCTTGGTGTTCCACAGGTTGCCAACCCCTCTCCTATGCTATCCCAAACTGGGCATGTCCAGCTCTCACACTGCTAACTTGTAACCTCATTGGTTCAATTCTCTCTTACAATCACCCAACAAAATGCGGATCACACCCTTCAAATCATCTGGACATCCAGTCTCAACCAGTCAAACATCCCAGCTAAAATTAACAAATAAATTTACCAATAATCCAATCTCCAGGAACAGAGAAACCTCTGTTTCTCTTAAGGAAAAAAAAAACAGATGGGTTCTGACATTTTACAGTGCACACAACTTTATACCAAAAAAAGCTTTCAGGAAATAGTCAAATGAAATATAGATATGGAGCCACAATCAATCAGCTGCTGTCTAAACTATCTTCCTACACAGGGTCTTTCAGATCACTAGATTCCAATCTACTCTTTATCTGTTTCCTCTAGAGGGACATTTGCTAAGTATGATAAGCCATCATGTGTAATAATGGCTGATTTCTTTCTTTTTTTTTTGGTGGGGTGGGTATCAAAATCCTAGGTTTTACAAAAATTCTGCCATCTCTTCTTTAATTCAATCTTAGAGAATTAAATTTTTATTTTATCAGTTGGGGGAAAAAAATAAAATAAACCCTCAATCTTTCTTTCCACTCAGGCAGATTAACATACTTGTAAAATCCAAATTATCAAAATTTGCTTTCAGAAGCTTTTATAAGGTTAATTCTATGGCAACTGACTGTAGATTGTAAATTTTACATACTTATAAAATCCACACTAGTTCTGATGTTGTCAATTATGATCAATGCCTTGACATCTGACCTAGCATAGTTGATATGTGCCAAAACAAATTATTACAAGTTATTCAAAAGGGACTTATTTTCAACTGCTTATAATAATAATTGCTAAAATAATTCTAAAACCTATTGAATTATATTTCATAAAATATTAAATGCAAACATTTTTTTCATTTTTTTTTTGCCATTAGCAATCAATTAGTCTTTGTTAGATTGAGAAATTGTTCCACAAATATTTCTTTAAATAAAAATAAATACTACTCTAACCCTACACTTGGATCTTAACAAAATTAATCAATAAGATCACTTCATTTGTCTCTAGTATAAATAAACCAATCTATTAATAAATTATTTATAAAACAAGCTTAAAATAGAGATTATTTAAACCTGTCCTGAGTTAGCACAATATTATGAAGTAATATTGAAGTCTAAACTCAAGGAGAGGCATGTTTTTCCTAAGCTCAAAAGTAAAAGAATTAAAAAAAGTTTAACTGAAAAAATAAATAAATATTGCTTAAAAGTAACATAATAATAATTTAATATAACTTGCTAGACAGTGAAAGTATAAGGCACAATAGTGCAATAATTGCCGCACTAATTGAATACTGACCTCCAGAGAGTTGCACAAAATTTTGAGAATGATATATCATACCTAAATAAAAGTGACTTTCACTGATATACATGATGTATGATGTATACAATGATGAAAAATAAATTTCTCAATAATCCTCATTTGATTTGATCCCCAAAACTAGAGTCGTTAATTTATTCATATCGATGAAAAAAAAAAAAAAAAAAAATCCTGTCTACCATATTTTCTTTTCTATAATACAAATATAACCCCAGGTTTCTGAAGCTAATAACAGGCAATAAATTTCATCCGTAAGTATAATACAACTTCATAGTATAGCCATCCCTATATAAGTTTTTTACTGGAAGTTGTACCAGATTATCCATGAAATTCTCAATGTTGTATCTACATAAATTATTATAATATTTTGTAATTTAAAATTACAAGTACCAGTGTACACTATTTATATAGTGACATAATTATCAATTTTGTATTGTTTATTTTTCTCAAATCAATTGAAGTTTTCAAACTGGATACTTTGTGTCAACAAATGAAGACATATAAAATAACAACCTCATAACATGCGAATTATTGCCCCATTTTTCAAGTGGAAAAAAAATAAAAATAAGAGTGTATAATTTATACAATAGTTAGGCCTTTGTAATATTATTGTTATCAAAACCTGAAAGATCTTGTGTATTCTTTTTACTAATTTTTAAAAAATCTATTTCAGTGAATTTCCTTTCTTTGAGGCAAAGGACATTCCCAAAAAGTAAATATGGCCAACATATCAAATACCTTTTATAACCAATTGTTATCAACACCTGCATACTGTTTTATTATCTATTGGGCTAACTAAATGTATTTGCAATCTTGCTGTTTCAAATAAGGTATTTTTAAGCTGAGTAATAATTTCTGAAAAAGTTTACTTGTTTACAACCCCCTCTTTTGTGACTTGAATTTTCATTCAAAATTTCTCGTATTATACACAAGAAAATACGGTGAATTTGTTATAAATATTGTGTGACACTACTAAAGTAAAGCAATTAACTTTAACCATATTTTGAATAGTAAAATGAATTTTTAGTTTAATGTTGACACTTTTTCATATTAAAAAAAAAAAAAAAAATTATTTCTTTCCCTTCAGTACCTGCAACATAAGTAGTTATTCTTTCCAAAGTTAGCAGGAGCCAATTCTAGCAAGAATTAAAATTAACTAGCGCCAGTTTGTTTACATTGTGCAGATCAGTACGAAAATTTCAGTAATTGCGCAGGTCAGTGTTGCCAACATTGTGTGAAAATTTTGCGTGAATTGATTAGACAGTTTTTGAAATATTAGAAAAAAAGTTATCTCGATAATAATTTGGCACACAGTGTAAATTTCTTACTTTTGATAATGATTTTAATCCAGAAAATCATATAGAACTGGCAGCTGAACCAGTAATATTTCTTAAAAAGAGGCGATGTTCAAATCACTATAGTGACACAGACGGAAATATGCAAGATTGTATTTTAACAAATGCTCTATACATCCCTACATTCAAACACAGTATATTCTTGGTACAAGCTGCTACCAAAAAAGGAGCTTGGCTGCAATTAGTCTGCACTTATCTACCCTAACAGTTTAAAATTTGACATAAAAAGAAATGGACACCTACACTATTTACTGCAGTAACTTCCAAAACTGCTATGCGCAGCCTAAAACAATGGCATTCTTGGATATTGCAACCAGAAAGACATTATACAGCTACAAGAAGTTGTGGAAGATATGAAAATTGTTGATAAATCAGATTTAAACCATGAAATATGTTTCCAAGACAAAATATAAAAGTATAAAAACAAGTTACCCAAGAAAAGGGCAACTAAAATTTTAGACATTGTTCATTGTGATCTAGCCAACCCGATTGAACCAAAATTTTTGAATAGCTTCAAATCTACACTTTGTTTCATGGTTGCTGGTCTAATTATGGTTTATTTTCTGAAACAAAAAAGCGATACATTTCTTGCCACAAAGAAATATTTGGCTGACATTGCTCCATACGGCTCTATAAAATGCCTAAAAAGTGATAACAGTACAGAATTCACTTCTGAAAGCCTTGGAACTCTTTTAATAAATAATCTAATTAAGCATGAGAAATCAGACCCACGCTCTGCACATCAAAAAGGGAATGCAGAGTGGTGTTGGCGATCTTTATTTGAAATGGTAGATGTCTATTAATAGAATCAAAGCTACCAATGTTTTTATGGTCATATGCTATTATGACTGCGACATATATCATAAATCAGTGTTATAGTCAAAGAACTGAGAAAACTGCCTTCGAAATGTTCACAAGTCACAAACCTATCTTCAACAATATGCATACATTTGGCACAATTTGTTATGTGTACATACAAGATAGGAGGAAATTGGATATTAAAAAGGTGAAAAAGCAATTTTCATAGACTACTATAAATCTTGCCCATTTAACAAATATACCTGAAATTAAGAACATCAAAAGAGTCAGGTGGGTAAAATTTACTGAAAATTTTGAAAATCCTACATCTGATGACTCTTTACTTCTGGTTGAAGAAAAAAAAATGCAATACTTCCCAACTATATGCCAAAAAATCCTTGGGGAGAGGGGGAGACAAGAAAGCAAAACTGCACAATCAACAAATCCAAGTGATAATACAGGAGATAATCCTAGTGCAGAAATACAAGACAGATTATATCCAAGCTGGTTATGAAAAATGCCTGAAGATTTAAAAGATTATGTTGTTAAGAATTTAGATCACAAAGTAAATTTGACAATAGATTATGTTGCTCGATAAAGAAAATACCCACTAATTATAATGAAGGTATTACTTCAACAGACTCTATAAAATGGCAAGATGCCACAGAAAAAAGATATAGCAGCCCTAAAAGTGAATAATACATATGAATTAACAGAGATTCCACCTCGTAAAACTGTTGTTGGTATGCGATGGGTCTACACAATTAAAAGTAATAACACTAGTAATGATCAGTTCAAAGTGAGATTCATTGCAAAAGGCTACTCACAAAAACCAGGAATAGATTATCATAACACTTTCTCTCCCACAGCTTGATTATCATTTGGTAAGAACTTTAATGCAATTAGCTATTTAACATAATTTATTTGTTCACCAAATGAGTGTAAAAACAGCATATTTAAATGCACTAATTGACTGAAGTATATGTTGAACAACCCGAGGGTTACTCCATTACCAACAAAAACAATAACAAACTTGTATGGCAATTAAAAAAAATCCTTATATGGACATAAACAAAGCAGATAAAATTGGAATCAGTTACACACATATTTAATTGGTCATGTTTTCTTTTGATCCTTGACAGACTCTTGTATTTACACAGAGAACACTTCAAGTACAATTCTGATTATGATTTCATGGTTTGATGATATACTCATTGCTGCAAGTTGTCATTCTGTGTTAATTAATGTAAAAACACATTTAAATGAAGAATTTCAAATGACCTGATCTTGGACAGTTTTCTTTCTTTTTCTGGGTATACAATTTACATTTAAAAATAACTCCATTGAGATGAACCAAACAAAATATAGAGAAAAATTCTAACCAAATCTGGAATGCAAGATTGCAAACCTTGTTCAACACCTTGTGAAATAGATATCAATTTAATGGATGAGAGCAATGCTGAACCAGCAGATGGAAAATATTAACAAGAGATAGCAGCCTGATATACATTATGACTGCTACTCATCCAGATATAAGTTACATGGAAACAAAATTGTCACAATATTCTGTGAATCCAACCATGGATTATTTGAAAACAGTCTTACACTATTTGAAAGGTACAAAAACACATTGTTTAGTGTTTAATAAATCAAATAAACCCCTATCTTTAAGAGGTTTTTGTGATGCTGATTAGGGAAATTCAAAAGACTGCTGCAGTATTACAGGATAGTTTCCAGTTATCATCAAACAGCAAACAATGATTTTATGGAAAACGAGAAAGCAACCTACATTAGGATTGTCAACATGCAAAGCTGAGTACATGACGTTGGCGGCTGCAATACAAGAAGCAAAATTCCTTGTTCAATTATTAGTCACCATGATTAATACAACTAAAAAAGAGCAAGTCACAATCTATTGCGATAATCAAGATACTATAGCTCTTGTTAAGAACCCGGTCTACCAATCAAAACACAGACACAAAGGATTTCATAAGGACTGAAATTCAAAATGGTACAATGAAGTTGAACAACAGAAGAAAATGTGAATTTGTTTACTACACCGATCAGCAGGATAAAATTAAATAAATCCTTTACTGCTGTAAATGGATTGCTATACTGAACAGTATTTTTTTTTGCATTTTAATTGCCACGTTTTTTTTTGTTTTTTTATTATTCCCTCAATTATTTATTTCCCAACTTTTTGTATATAAAAAATATGATATAAAAAGATATCTAAAATATAAAAAAAAATAAAATAAAAAAAATAAAATAAAAAAAAATAAAATAAAAAAAAATAATAAATTTTGTTATGTATGTAAATTATATGTAAATGTTTGCATATATATTTTTGTTTAAATTTAGAAAGTGGAAATAAAAGGGTGGTAAATACAAGTGCACGCATTAAATTGGGGGAGGGGGGGAATAACTGCAAAACTTTTCCCCACTTCCATTTTATAGGCAGAAGTCCACAAATGCATGCTGGGATATATTTTTTTAGCCAATAAAATAGGTGACATTAAAACTTGAATTGACTCAGTCCAGATCTGCCGACTTCACAGCTGACTTATCGAACTATCTGACTTCAGGCAGAGAGAAACACAGACAAAGCTATGCTGAAGGGCAAAGTCATATTTGGGGAGGTAAACAAGCCCGATGCTGTGCATGCAGGGTCTACGGGGAATTTTTGACCAAGCCTACAGGCTTGTAATCACTCCACGTAAAAAACGGCCTTGTGCCACATCTTGCCTTGTGGGAGACTAAGTTAAATAACCTCTGTCTAGATTTTCCTTATCCTGAAGACAGACCACTGTGTTCATTTGCTTTTGTGTACAAATGCCAAGTCATAGTTTGTAAACATTTTGCCTTCTTTCCTATGAATTTGCTTTTGCATATATTGTTTGCTTGCTTGATATTATTTCATTTTTGCCCCTTTTTCTTTTTATTGCAAACTTTATTAATTCTGTTTGTTTCACAGTTCTGTTATTTCTTCTGGCATTTGACCATCACTACTAACTCATCACCATATATTTCTATGTATAAGGCAAATAATAGATAAGACAAAACCCAAAATATAGGTAAATTTTCATGATTTTATTTGATAACCAGAATATAAGACAAGCAAAATCATAAGCTAGCCTACACTGACAGTAGCAGTTAGGTGTATCATAATGATTACTACTATGAGTATAAAATAAAGCTTTTTGTTGTTGTTTTGCTTACCTTTTGTTATACTGGAACGTACCTATTTCTATTGTAAATAGACTCTCCCACAGATAAGTAGTAGTAGTAGCAGTCGCCAGTGGAGCTCAGTGAGTTGTGCAAGTCGGTCAATGTCGGACATTAAAATATGAGCCCCGCAACTAGATTGCTGCGTCATTAACTATTATTTCAAGTTCCTAACGTTTTGTACGTCGAACCTAATTTAGGACCGACTTAGTGAAATACAAGCTTCCACTGTGAAAATTACTCTACAACACCTTTATCGTTATTAAATTAAAAGGAATAAAATAATATAAAATATTCACATGAATTTTTATGAAAATAATTATTTCATTCTTATGACTCATACGAATGAAAACAAAAGCTGCATATTTGTTAATAAGAAAAAGATTTTATGGCATCTTAAATGTTTTGTTATTTAACACCACTAAAAAAATACCATATAATTTATTTTATTGAAAAATAAAGTTTTTATGTTATACTAAATGTTATTTAATACCACAATGATAATGAATTTTAATTAGACATATAAATTGTATGTTATCCTAAATGCTGTTATTTAACACAACTATGTGAAATAATGATTGGTGTGAACACACCTATAGCTCTACAAATCAAAAACGAAAGATTTGTTTATATTACTTGTTACTTGTGTGTGTTACTCAGCGGAACTTTTCAAAATTGTTGCATAATAATCTCTTGAATATTGCATTTTAATGTGAAATAATGACAAAAGTAGTTTTATTATATTTATAACTATAGTACAGAATTATTTCAACTAGAAATATTCACATCAATAGTTACCATAACAAGACAGTTGTTCACCTATAGCAATCCATGATACAAACATACTAACCTACATACTAGTGCCAATACATCACAGTATTTAATGGCAGCTTTTTTGTAACTATTGTATTAGACAATTTCATATTTTTTGTGGGGTGGTAATTTTTAAGATTTAAAGGTTGTCTTATACATGGTAGTGATTGTTTACTTACTAATTGTATCTATTTTATAAATGTTGTAGCATACCTACAGATGATAATGGGTATGTCCACATTCACATAAATACAGTAGTAAATACTGTATGTTGGTCTGCAGTTGGAGATTCATTGTGAAATTCACTTGAATCACTTCTAGCAGTTAACTACTACTTCTACACAGTGCTAGCGAATCTTATGTGTTGTTCTTGTCCTAAGTATTATCGTTCATTACCAATCTTCATTTGATTATTCTATTCTCTGGGTTACAACAATAAATTAAAGTTTATCATAGATATATATTTATAGGAAAAACATTTGACATAAAGGCAATACTAGTTGTGGTTTCATGCATAAGATGGACTGTATAAAAGTTTTTCAGACATGCAGCTTCAGCTATCAAGCAAAAATGTTCACATTTAAAATTGAATTATTATTTGTTAGAATAATTAAATTCAACTTACTAAACCATTCTCGAAACTCAGATTGACTCTGCAACTCTGGTGTCATCTTTTCAAAAAACTCCATGACTTTATCATGCTTGTTATTCTGTGCGGCAAAAACGAGGTAGAACTTGAGCAAGCCCACCTCCATCTTCCGGACACCAGCCATGTAGCGCTGGTCAAGCCGAGAGAAGAGGCGGGTATTGAGCCGAGCCCAGTAATCTCGTAAACTGACCAAATCATAAGACGAAATATACTGCTGCAATTGGTCAAGTAATTTATCCACCTGAAACAGACAAAAACAAAAAAAATTAACAAAATTTCATAGCAACTGCATCAAACATCAAATAAAACCAGAAAGTTAAAAAAAGTTGTTCAGAAATCCATTGAAATCATTGTAACCAAAACATTAAATATTAAGAAAAAGAAAACAAGAGTGAAAAGGAAAAGAACTATCTTTACTAGCATAATACTGTGACAAAAAAAAATAAAAATAAAAAATGGATTTTACATTTGGATTGTTATTTGAATCAAAGATCAGTGTATTTGTTCACTGTCCAGAATCTAAGTGTAGTATCTGTACACAGTGACAAGTATTACACACAAAATATATACATGTATAGATACATGGTGTGCATTTATTTATATGGATAGAAAACCAGATATTCTCAACAGTCATTTAGTCACAATGTGATTGTTGATAATGGCTGACTTCAGTTGTATATCTGTTTTACTTTAATGAGTAACCATATTAATTTCAAAGTATCTTGGATACCCACACTTGAGACACTAATTCATATTTAATTCCCAGTAGTTCTACATCTACTTTCAACTGTGTGATAAGTAAGGTAGTAAGAGTAAGATGTCAACAATGGAAGTAGTAGGCATAAAGTAGTAATTCTATGAACTAATAACTATCTAAAGAAAAAAAGAAGTGTCTCAATGATTTAGATACTGATTAGCAGATGTATGGTTGTATATTTCCTACTTGTGACAGTGATAAGAAAAGTCAGGATTTTGAATGTTGATTTACAATGCAGTCAAGTAGACACTGCCTCCCCACTAAGAAGACTGGTGAAAAACAATCTCTTCTCATTTCCATTATGCAGTATATGTTAAATGCATTGAAGCATCAAAAGTGCAAATTAGTGACTAATCCTGTCCACTCTTGATTCAGATACAGAACACAAATTTTAATGAAAAAAAATTTTTGAAAATTAATTTTATATCTTGTAAGAGTTGACTATTTTATTTTAGGCAATATAAGAAATTTACCAATACTGAATGTTAACCCATCAATACCTAATATAAAATTTGCCTTCTACTGATAAAAATAATTAAAAGGGACAACTAACTTTCAATAGCTCATGTTTAAATGAAAAAATTACTGTTCTCAAATTGCAGTGTTTCAAAATAAAATTGTCAGTGTTTAATTAATTATGAAATCCAGCGAAAGTCACCCATAAAATATAAATAATTGTAAGTAAGGACCTACATACATCAAATTGTCTTTTAATTAAGTGGCAGCAGAAGAATTACTCTTGAACTTTTTAAAAGGTAAGAGTTCTTCCATAGTTTATTGTTGCCTATCACATCGACTCCTCCCTATCTATTGTGATGCAGGACCTAGCTTAAATGACAACCAATAGGTAGGATGACTTTTAAGCTAGCATGCATGCATGCATGCATGCATGCATACATACTTTTTTATATATATATATATATATATATATATATATATATATGAGATAGATAGAGAGAGTTTATCTGATGACCACAAAAGCGTGTAACCCAAGGTTACAAACTAATATCCATACAACTGAATATTTTAACGTATTTCGACATTTATAGGAACCAAACTGAACATTCTGTAACCACTTTTGTTTCAGCTATAGTATTATAGCAAAGAAAACGGCAACTTACCTTGTCAAACCTAGCGACAGCATGTCGCGTGTATCCTACGACAAAAAAGAAAATTACTTACCAAAACAAAAAAAAAAAAAAAAAAAACAAACACGTATTCCACATGACATGCTAAAGACGGAATATTTAGATTAAAAACAAGTCCATTGCAGGAATCTATAAAAGTATTTTGATATGCAAAAATTTGGCGTCCTCTCCCAGTTGTCGACGAATGAAAAAAAATGCTCGGCTGATAAAAGCAGTTGGTGTTCTTGAATCAAGTGGAAAAATTTATGTATTTTGGCTACCATGTTCATCAGAGAGTGAGTTATTTTTCTGACTGGTTACGTGCATTGGGATTTGTGAGATAGTACCTGCAAATCGAGTTTTCGGCATTTCTTTCTGCCCCCGATATTCAAGTCTGAACTTACAGTGATTTGTTCTCTGCGTTGTGGAATTAATCTGTGACAAGCATTTCCTTTGCTTTCAGAACACTTACAAGAATAAGGCTTGGAAAATGTAAGATTTTCTTTTTGACTTCTATTTTATTGTAGTAAATTCCATCCCTCAAGAGAAGTATATATTGCTAATGCACACTGTAGTAGTATATATGTAACTAGGAGGTTATAGCATCATAAGTGTTTTATTATTATAACTATTACATTACTTAACATTTAAATTTCTGAGATAAGGTGCAGGAATAATAATAAAATCTATTTTTCTATTCATGACTGTTATAATCAAAACATTTTGGTCATAATACAGTCAACTTTCATCAAGTGTCTGTTTTTTGAGGGTTTTTTTCCATCATTTCACAGCAAGTAAATCAATACAGTCACTAAGGGATTATTGAGTGTTAGAGAATATGATTTTAAAAAAAAAAGACATGATTAATGAGAGAGAACAAGAAAAGAATAAGAATTAAGACAGAACATAATGATTGACATTAAAGTTAAATTTTTGAAAATCAAAGTTGACTGGGAAGCCAGAAGAGAGTTTCACAAGTGAAAAGTGCAATAGGAGAAACTATTAGCATAGAAATTATGGTTACATCTAGTCATTTCAACTGTAGAATGATGAGACCTTACTGCCAATCTAGTACTGCACTTCAATTTATAAAGGCTAGGTACCATAGAGGAAGGTTCATCAGAACAATGAGCATGAAAATATTTATCAAAAGGCACAGGGAAGTTACGTTACAACAGTGTGAAAGTGACTGATGCATAGACCAATAACATTGCAGATGATTCAGGATCACTATTTACATTGCTCAGACTATCATTCTCATCTTTGTTGCCATATTTATCACAATGTTTCAGTCGTTGTACACTCCTGCCTTCTTCAGGTGGTTGGAATGTCAAACTAAACCCTTTATTTCACTCACTGGGGTAGACTGTTCTAGTTCCATCTGCCATGTCTAAGGAATGTCAGTTATCAATTATCTCCTGTTAATTTCCCTCTCCAAGTTCTCCACCCCCTTAACCAGATATTAAACTCACACTCTTTTGGGCCCTGTCATTGGATCTAATTAACACCTTTGTCCACTGTGCCATGTGCCCTTAAGGATGATAGTCTGAGCAATGTAAATAGACTTATGAATGAGAAAGATAGATTCTAGTTAGAAAAATTTTCTAGAACAACACAGTAAACCAATTTTGCTACCAACATAACTATTAATTAATTCAATGTAATCTTTCCACTTCATGCCAGCAGAAAACATTAGCTCAAGAAGGTGAAATGAGTCATTCTGCTGGAGGTTAGCATCAGCCTTCCAGATGGAAAGAAAAGAAAAGTGTCCTCTCCGATGATTAATAAAGAGCAATTACATTTTGGAGGTTAATAAAAATTATCACGCCATTCCTTACCCCAGTTAACAACAGACTGCAAGTCATTTTTTGGCTCAGTTGCCAATTTGGCTTTATCGAATTAATCAAACTTACTATTAAGACAGGAGTAAATAGTTGTATCATCAGCATAGATAACGAGGTGAGAACTGATGACATCAGGAAGGTCATTAATTAAAAAATCCGGTATCCAAAGAACCTCTGTAGATCAAGTATAGAAACAAGCATCATGTAGGCGCCTCGAATCAAGAAAGGACATTAAGTTTATGTCTCCAAAATGCCACCACCTTATTGACCTATAAGTTATTCCATGTCAATTCAACAAGTCAATGTAACCCAAAAGAATTGATTTTTTTTTTTCATTTCGATATATCTTATAGGTATTAGTAAATACTGAAAATTTTAAGTGAAAATTCCCAAGTGAATCAGCATTTTCCATCAATGGACATTTCCAAACTCAACAATCCCACAAAACCCCTTAAATCTTCTGATCCACTGGCCAGAAATGAATGAAATTTGATACCTTTATAGATTTTTTTTTCTCAAAGAATCCAAATAATCATTTAGAATTTTACAGAGAGTAATATTAGCATTAATATTATTCATTCCCTAAGTTTTAACAATTCTCTCTTTTTATTTCAATTTTATAGATGTTTGAATATGCATTGCAAAAATAAAATTAAAAAATGAAAATTTAGCTCAACTTCTTCCCCCACAAAAGCAAAATTTCCTATATTTCATCAACATTTCCCTGATCAAGATTTTAAAAGTTTAGAAAGAGAAACAAAGATTTGAATTTATAATTATTTTTTAAGCAGAGTGCAAGATAAACCATTTGAGATATAAGATAAAATAAAAAGTACTTGAAATAGCTATATATTTATTGGTAATCTCTAATTGCAGCAGTATAGACTTTATACTCTCAATGTAACATCAAATTATAAACCGAAATGCTCCTCTGTGACTCAATCGGTAAAAGCATATCAGGCTATAAGACAGTTCCATATAGGATACAGGTTCGATTCCTGTCAGAGGATACATATTTCTCAGACATTCAGGCTGGTAAATGTCGTTAATACTGTTTATTATAAACAGAGCATTTACTTAAATATTTGTATCTATAAAAAAAAGAACATATAAACATAAAAAATGTCTTAAAATATATATATATATATATATATATATATATATATATATATATATATATATATTAGTGATTTTTTTTTTTTTTTTTTAAAAAGGCTAAGAAAGTATTTTGCTGAGCTGATGGTGGGTATGTCATGATAAAAATTTTTAATGATAATTTCAAAGCCAAGAATAGAGTTTTATTGAAAGAAAAAGTTTCCTGCTTAGATTACATGCCGGACATAGATAAATTGACAACAACAAAAGTTGAAGAGAGTGTTAGGATAATGAAAAGAAATCTGGTCCAGTGTTATTTCAGGCAGAACAGTCTGTTATATTTACACAATAACATTAATTAAAGTTAATAATGAAAATGAAAGATAAATTAAAGAGAGAGGTGACATCTATTTTCAACCTTCACAACAGCCCTCCCCACACATATAGAGGAATGTTACTGAAATGTTCTCATACTTTTTAAACCTTATGACAAAACCATTTATAATACAGATATGGTTTTATTTTTTATTTATGAATTAAACCCAATGATTGACAAGACAAATAGTTTGGTTGGGTGAGGCACCATCTATATTTTTCAACAAAAACTTTTAACAAAACAAAACAATTGATACCAATGAATGTACTCAGATCAAAGATTCTTTCCTGATACTGGAATAATGAAATTCAATGCTATCTGCCACATCATAATACTTAAGGAATTAATTGACTTGGCCTTCTTTTGTTCTTAAAGATGACCTGTAGGAAAAAAAGTCAAGTATGGGACCCCAATGTATTTGAATAAGAGTTGATAAACATTTTGAGAAGTCGACCAGATTGGTAGAGATTCGGGACTTGTGAGCTCAGACAAACTTAAAGTAAAACAAGATTATATATCTCAATCAAGTTATATTAACTCATTAATGCCCACCACCCCAAAAATGAGACAGTGGATATTCATGGGTTATAGGTAGAAATGCTAAAATTAATACTGGACACTTATTTTTAATTTTATAACTAACATCAGATTTTATTGGAGTCAAGAATGGGTTAAATTCAACTGGCAAGGTGAATCTGTTGAATTTTCTTTATATTGTATTTTTTCCAATTTTCAAATAAGTTGTTGCACATCCAGATCAAATCAGGGTATTTTTTTTTGTCTTGGTCATTATCAGGAATTTAATGTTATCAGTATCATAGAGAAAAGTTTTTGTTAGTTTCATCCTGGCATTTTTAGTCATGCTATATATCAACTTTAAATATAGATGTATTGTATGAGTTGTCATGTGTAGAACAGTTTCACAGAGCATAACAGCATCAGAGGAGAAAGGTATTAAATATTTTATATGTATTTTAAAATTCCATCTCACATGGTGAAAGTGTTTTATTGAATGCAGGTTGTTTTTGCATATAATAATAGCTTCAAGTATTTGGAGTCTTTCCTTTCAGTAAATGCAGTATTTTGGTATTATCTAATGTAAAATAATATATTCTTAAATCATTTATCTGAAAGTATATTGAATAATATTATCCATGAAGCATAAACAAACTTGGATACAATTCATTTAGTGTAGGCATTAAAGATTAAACATCAATGAAAATGATGAAATGGTTTTGGCTAGAAATGATCAAAATTGACTTATTTGCAGCCTTAGCAGGCTTCATCTTTGAAAATGTCTCTTCAAATAAAAATATTAAGCCAAATGATGAAATTAATTGGCAGGCAAAATATTTTAAAATAAACTTTTTCTTAGAGAGGCATTTATAAAAGTCAACTTTTTCTTCTTTTGTATTTGCCTTTCAGCATCATTCAATTGCTGATTAATTACATTTGCAGATCAGATGCAACAGTCTCAGCAATACATAAAAAACATTTTAAAATTTTATACATAATAATAACAGAAAAAAAAAATAACACCTAAATTATTATTTTTAATTAACAGCATATTTCCTATGTCCTACTGGCCTGACAAAATATTTGACCAACAGGCTATAATTTGATGATGCTCACTTACAGATTATAAAACTAACCAATCAATAGACAAATAGTAAGACATCACCCTATTAAAGCACATTACAATCGCTATTTAGAATTTATTACATTTGGAATCCTGCCAATATTGAGGAGGACATGTTTTTATTACTTTTTTTAATTTACTTATAAAGTTATTGATGAAAATAATATTGTTTTTTTTTTTTTTGTATAGACGTAATCTACCTTCATCCACACAACACTGAATCTGATTTTATATAAAAAAAAAAAAACAAGCAAACCACAATATATTCTCTATGAATTTTATCCCCTTTTTCACTAAAAACACCATGTAAAGTATACTTTTATAAAGATGGAGATAAATCCAGTTGATTTTTCTTTTAACTTCTTTATCAGACATAAACATTCTTTTTAGGAACATTCAAGGGTCATGACACTGACATGAGGTCATGAGTTTTTGGCTGGGTTTCATTTCACTAATAGTAATAACAAGAGCCAACATTTGGGATAAAGAGTATTCCCCACCCACCAGCTGGGCATTTTTGCTATACAGAGTGTGAGAACTTTCTTCTGGATAAATATTTCCCATTCTAAATATGAAAAAGATAAACTGTAGACACCTACACACCAAGCTTCTTGCTATTCACCCTTACAGTTTAAAATCTGTGGAAACCAAGAAAAATTGTTTGCTTATTAATAATTGAAAACAACAAATAAACAATAAGGTCAAAGGACAAACGAAAGAGCTCCCATTCGGAATAAGTTAAAAAAAAAAAAAAAAGATTTAATTTGAGAAATGACTCTTGATTTCCAGAATAAAAAGTTTTATCATTCTGCTGTTAGTACAAAAAATCTTTAATTTCAAACATTATAAATGGAGAATCTATAAGACTTTATTTTTTAATCATTTCATCCCAAACAAGGAAATAAAGCCACTAAGACACAAGAGGTTACTGAAAGTGAAAGAATATGGGAAAAAGTAAACATTATGAAGGAAAGACAATAATAAAAGAACATGAATTAAGAAGACAAGATAACAATTGACATTGCATTTAAATATTTGAGGATCAAAATTGAGTGGAAAGCAAGAAGTTGGAATAAAAGAAACTTTTAACATAGAACTTACAGCTATATCTACACACTTCAATTGTTAAATGGGGAGACCTTGTCACACAACTAGTAGTATGCCTGAATTCGTAAAGTCTAGATCTGTAGAGGAAAGTTCACCAGAATATTTACCATGAAAATATTTACAGAAAAAGCATAGGGAAACTGTTATGGCAATGGGAAAGTGACTAAAGCCGAGATACCAGGTCAAGACCAATAACATTGCAAATTTCACCTTGTATTTTATCAAGAGAAGCACATGACCATATGTGACAGTAAGGCAGGTAGGGTTTTCAGAAATACAACATTGCATTCAGTGCAAAACCTGTGATTTGAGGTGATAAGTACTGAGAGCAAAAATTAGATGTACAGCAATTACCTAATTTCCATAGGTTTTTGCTTACAAACTGACTGACAAAATTTGACTATTTCAAGAATAAATTCAAATAAAGTTGATATTTTTTGTATTAGATACATTGAATGGAAAATATATTCAAACCAGAATTCTAATTATGAATCACTACAAGCAAAAATTGCAATTTTTTACTGTATTCAATAAGTGAAAACTAAAAATTGTAAAATATTGCAAAAAGGCTACTCAATAAATAAGACTGGTCAACATTTAAGCACAAATAACACAATTTCTATTGATTTTATGATCATAATTCTTATGTGAATATTAATCAAGGTCAAATTATTTTATTTGACCTTTAAACAAAAAAATAAATAGATCACCTTTTAGATATATTCAAGTATTTTAAATTGGTATGTAATTTAGCTTTGTAGGTGATAAAATGAGGAAAAAAATCTTTCTTCTATTGCACTTCTTGCTTGTGGAAAAAAGAAAAACTGTAGGAGGCACGGTGGAGTGGTGGCTCGGACTGAGTAATCGGAAAGCCAAGTTCAAATTCCAGTCGAATCCATTACATTCACTTATGTGCTAATACTCTTAGGAAAGGTATGAATCTTCTTCCCCCCCCCAGATATGGGTAAATAGCAGGACAGAACGAGTTCTATAGCCTTGGATGGCAACTGGTTTACCGCAGAAAGAAATAGTAACCTACTACAGAAAAAGATCTACCTCGTCAGTCATGTATCAAAAGATACATTATTGCCTAAGCATGTATTACATGTGGCACATAAAAGACTGAGGTGAAAAAAAACAACCGAGATATTTAAACTTAGTGACTATTTTCCAAAATTCTCAATTCAATATCACTTTTCCACTTCATGTCAATGGAAAACGTTAACCCGAAAAGGTGCAATTAGTTGAGATTAGCATCAGCCATGCTGATGCAAGTCAAAAAAAAGGTCCTCTAAGACAAAACAGAGCAACTTCATTTTTGATTTTAGAGGCATTAAAATTAACAAGCTATTTCTGACTCCAGTTAACAAAGATATTTTGAGATAATATATATATATATATATATAGCTTTAAATAAAGTGGACGTCATATCTAAGGTACCTTTTGGCCAACGCTGTGTCAAAGATATTGGTAATATTAGATATAAATGAATACAAAGACAGCTTAATAAAGTGAATGAGGAGGGAAACATGGAACTCGACTAAAAGACAAATTTTAATTATATAAATTAAAATTGAACGAGGGGGGATGTAAATAAATAGTTCCACAAGAATATATAAAATAGAAAAAGGGGGAGCTCACAGACTATAATATTTCAAACTCTTTTCTTTTTTTCTAAATTCATTAGAGGTTTGGATATTCAGTCTGAAGATAAATTGATGGTGTCATTTGATATTGTCAGTTTATATACCAATGTCCCATTACTTGAGACCATTGGCATTTGTGCCGATGTTTTATATAGGGGCAATTTGGGTCCCGCTAACATCCCTGAAGAACTATTTTTGGAATGCATGCGTTTGGCTACAGAAGGTGTGGAGTTCAGCTTTAATGAGACAATGTATGTCCAGACGGATGGGGTTGCGATGGGCAGCACTTATGTCCCGTTTTAGTCAACATTTTCATGGGCTATTATGAACAAATCTTATTTGATAAAGTCCATAAACCCTTTGTCTATATGAGATATGTGGACGATACTTTTTCCATTTTTGATTCTTTCATAGATGCCACTAATTTTCAAGCTCAACTAAATTTTCTGCATCCTTCCCTTAAGTTTACAATGGAGATTGAAAAGGATAGAGCTCTCCCTTTTTTGGATGTCCTAGTTGAACGAAAGGATGGGGCTTTCGTCACTAACGTTTTTCGGAAGCCCACATTCACCGGACTTTATATGAGCTGGAACTCGTTTGTTCCTAAGTCTGGCAAAATTAGTCTGATTTCGACTTTGGTCCATCGTGCTGTTATGATTTGTTCCCCTGAAATGTTAGATGGAGAACTAAAATTCGAAATATTTTCATAAGTAATGGATATCCCATCAATATTATCAGGCGTGTGATTGACAACAAAATCAGACGCTTTAAGGAGCCTGTGGTATTCAACCCTAGCCAATGCCCTGTTTATTTGAAGTTACCTTGGCTTGGCAGGAAACGTCAGCTATTATCGGACAAAATTTCGGCGTTCATTTTGTCTACATACAATGCTGTTAAATTGCGCACGGTTTTTCATACTAGAACCCTGCTTCCTTCCTTTTCTAAAGATAGGCTGTCCTATTTTCATAAAAACTCTTGTTTATAAATTCAAATGCTGTTGCAACGCGGTATACATAGGACATACCAATCTACGGTTGGAAACGAGGGTGACACAGCATGTTCCTGCTTATATACATTCAAGCAGTCCCGGTCAGCCTATAAGAACAACAACTCAGTCAGTCCATGAGTCAGCAATTGGGCAACATTTGCTGGACAATGATGCTTGTGCCACTGAGTACGAAGACACATGGTTTTTGGTTTTACAGAGCGCTCAATCAATACACCATCTTCGAGTTTCTGAAGCCATTTATATTAAGTGTCAGCAACCCAGTCTGTGCAGACATAAGGAACACTTTTTATGTTCCTTACATCTGTTGGAGGGTCTGTGAGTTCCCCCTTTTTCTATTTTATATACTCTTGTGGAACTATTTATTTACATCTACCCTCGTTCAATTTTAATTTATATAATTAAAATTTGTCTTTTAGTTAAGTTCCACCTTTCCCTCCTCATTTACTTTATTGTTGTCTTTGTATTCATTTATATCTAATATTGCCAACAAATATCTTTGACAAAGTGCTGACCGAAAGGTGCCTTAGATATGACGTCCACTTTATTTAAAGCTATATATCAGTTCCTCGGGTTCAAGTCTCTGTTTGTTTGTATATATATATATATATATATATATATATATATATATATATATGTGTGTGTGTGTGTGTGTGTGTGTGTGTGTACACTGGCTTGAGAGAGTAGTGATTCTGTTAGGAAAGGTGATATTGGGGAAAATCCTGGTGTAGATTAATATTTGGATAATAACCAATGGCAGCACTCTCAAGGATTTGCCTTCTTTATGATAAATAATTCACTCAGAAGGAAAATCCTCGAGAGTGTCGCCATTGAATATTATCCAAATATTAATCTACATCAATTTTTTTTTTCTCCAATATCACCTTTCCTAACAGAATCACTACTCTCCCAAGCTAATGTATACAATATATATATATGATAATATTATATATCATTAAAATATTTTATTAGAAAAAGATCTGTTAGAGTGATAATTGGTTTAAGTAACAAAAACATTAATGAAAAGAAAATGAATATCTAATAATTCTTCTAAGCCACTTGAAACAGAGGAAACAGAAGTTATGTTTACAAAAAAGATAAATAACAACACTGATCTAAAAATATGGAAAATTTCTCCAAGAAATCCAATACCATTTGATTTCTACAGTAAATTAATATGACCAGTTTGACAAGGTTCCAGCCAACTTGGAAAGGTTTCACTTCACCAATATCATTTATGCTTATGTTGTTAAAAAATTCACAGAAGGAATATTGGCAAAATTGGTTGGAACTTTGCCTGGTTGAGCTGACCTGTCATAAAGCCACCCATGACATTGATACAATCACAGTTGGTAATTTAAAAACTGTAAAATATATTTTTCTTGCATTACATCAGCTGGATTAAATCTATCCTTCTAATACTAGTGCCTCAAATAATACTGACAGTCACTTGGATCTACAATAAACTCTCTAAGGTTAAAATACTGACATGGCAGTGGTAATCAAGGGTGGTCTTCATAAGGAACAATGATGTCAAGCCTTCAGCTGGAAGTGGTCAGCATTTCTTGTTTCAGCTCTTGATTTTGCCTAATATCTTTAACTGGTATTTCAACTAGAGCTTAACTTGGCTTTTGAGTTGGGGGATCTGGGTGGTCCTCTCTCTTCAGAGACAATTTTTAGCAATCTTCAACTATTTTGTGCCAATCTTATATATATCTCCCTCTTTTACTGTAATATTATATAAATAACATGCCAAACAGTTAAATAATCATTACTTAGCTGACACAACTTTCAGCTATCTGACAGTGGGCTCACCTCTGCAGGCAAGTTTTTTGCCTGACAGCTCTCATCAACACACCACATTGGTTTGACTTTGTTAAGTTTTGGTTACATTAGCATTTATTTTCAAAATTATTTAAAAAGTTTCTTTAAATCAGTTTCTATGTATTCCAAGTTTCTTATAAATACTGAATGGAAAAAGAGAAAAAAAAATGAAAGAAAGTGGGGATGACTAACAAGAGAGAGAGGGGTAGGAAAAAAGAAAGATAGAGAGGAAGAAAATGTAACGGGACCAAACAAAAGAAAGAAAAGTGAAGAAATGGGGGAACCAAAGGAAGAGGAAGGAAACCAAACAAGAGAAAGAAAGAAAGGAAGGAAGTGGAGAAGCAAAGAAGCTAAGGAAAGGAAGAAAGTGAGGAAGAGCTTTGATCATTTAAATATGTAAAGACATTTTATCACAACCAAGAAAAAATAATCTAGAATAAGCAATGACAGTTCATGTCAATTTTCAATTTATTTGTTTATTCCTTTTTATGAAATAAAAAATCTGTTGAGGATTTCCTTTTAGTCTTCAAAACTGAATTTCCCATATCATAAGCAAAGGTCAAGCTGGGCCTTATAAAGATAACAGGTCAAACTTTGTATGTCAATGTTCTGGTGGATTAAATTCTTTGATATAAATATTATGATAAGAAAATGACTCAGCATTATTGTATCCAGTTTCAAAACTCTTTTGTAGATCATACCAGAAGTTCTTAATCCTAATCTTTCCATAAAGCATTCATCACTGTTTTCCTAGTAACTCAATACATGAATGAAGTAAGATTTTATCTTTCATATTGTTATGAGTTCAAGTATATTTTGCACTTTACCTAAAATGACACCAATTGCCATTAATAATTCAAGTAGATATGCTTTCATCCTGAAAATCCATGATATTACCACAATTCCTACTCAGTAATTGATACAGTCATTTAAATATATATATATATATATATAGTTAAGTAATAAAAAGTTATGCAGTGTCTTCAGCAGATGAAATTTAACTTTGAATAGACAACAAAAATAATAGAATGATTACATTAAATTATTATAAGTGTTTGATCATTTGGTCAAATTTTGGGAAATGGGTTGAGCTGAAGCACCCTCTCATATATTTTGTTACTCAAATCTGTTGATACAAATATATTCAAATCTTGGATAAATTAAACACAAAGAAATTTTTAAAAATGCTTTTAAAATCTATATTCCCTGAAGGTGAGAATTTGATGCTTGATAAATTAGGTACAAGTGTAAATGTTTTGATTAGAAGTTTACTGAATTTTTAAAAAATAAACAAATGTAATTATATCAAAAGTTAAACAAAAGTTCCTCAATATGGCAGAAGCCAAATATAAAACCTATTTGCATGTATTTGAAGTGAACAAAGGCTAACATTTGCATTATAATAAATTGATTCTGTAAAAGACAGTTTCTTATCTGAAATGTTGAAAGTAATGAAGGTCAAAATGCTAAAGTCAATCTTTTTAAGATAAGCAAATGAAGCTAGCATCTGATTCTGTTATTTCCTCATTTAAAAATTAAAATGAATAAATTTCCTTCCTTTTTCTTAATATATGTGAATTTCAAATCTTTGTAACTGTTCTTGGAAAAATTAGTGGACAGGTTTCTCCCATTTCCTTTTCCAGAGTTGTTCTTATAAACTTGTTTCCCTACAAAGGTTAAAGAACTCAGTTCTTTCTACTATTTAACCCATAGCAAGAAGGAGAAAAAAGCATTTATTCCTTTCCCAAAGGCATCAGTGTAAAGTGAACATAAGAATCATGGCTGAAATTTGAACTCAGACTGCCAATTCTATTTTCAGTTATACTACCTTAACAATAAAAACATGATTTACAAACAATATCTAATTTTTTTTTTGTTTTTTTCATTATTTCAAAGTGAATTCTCCTCATTCGTAATGTATTAAAAAGCTATTGTCCTTGCCCTCAATATTTATGACAAACTGCATGAAATTTATGTCCCTCACCTGTCCCATCATTATCATCATCACCAACATAATTAACTGCTTATAAAACAATTCAGGGTTTCCATTAAACAGGTGTTTGTTATATTGATGATCTCATTTTTCTAAAAAAAAAAAAAAAAAAAAAAAAAAAAAAAAACACACACCCACCCACCTCCACCATACACATTTATTATTGACTCTTGTGAAGTAGAAAATTCTGTAGCTTAATGCCATTCTGTCTACCAATCAGCTTTGGTTTATCAACATTTTGCCCGTGGAACACTGACAAGTATGGTGACAATTATTTGTTTTACTGAATTAGAGAAACTTAAAAAAAAAAAATAAAAAGAAACCAATGTTGAAATTTCTCCTAAATAATGTCATCCAATATTTCATCTAGGGATCTTGAATCTTCTACAGCAAAATTGGTACATATCCAAGGACTATTACACTGACTCAGAGTAATTCCCTCGGTCTTTGTTATTGTTTGTCTCCCCTATCACCCCCTCCACCCAATATTCTGATTATATACTCTCCAGTATTCCTTGGATGTTCTGGAATGTTACAGCATCTCTTTCTGAAAGTGTATTCACATCTCATCCCTCCACACATCATATCTAGTGCCTGTATCTGTGCGTCCTTAGTACAGTCTTCTCCCAAACATTAACTTAACTTTTTCTTCATGCAAACTCAGTCATACCAGTTTCTTCATAGATTACAGTTTACATTATTGGTCAAATCTTATTTTTAGTGGGCAGCTGGTCTTGACTTGTATTCTCTCCTAAAACTGCATGCAATGTTTTATATTCAGTTCTTGGTTATGTTTTCATCCAATGGAGGTTTTATGTGGGTGAAGTATCTGAGGGGTTACATGCTCAGTGTAGGAGTCATAATGAAACAATCCAAAAACACACAATGTAAATGATATGCATGAGGGAAAATGCATATCTTCACTTACAACAAGATTCAAAATTTCAAAAAAAAAAAAAAAAAAAAAAAAAAAAAAAAAAAAGTGTAGATGCATGGCCAAAATATAGTAAGAAAAAGATAAATAAAACAAAAAAAGAAACACAACAAAGTCAAGGAAATATGTCGAGGGCAACCATATCGAATGATTAAAAAAAAAAAAAAAAAAAAAAAAATCTGATCTAGCAAAATTCAGACAAGACCCGAGAGGTTTTTTTCAGTCTGAAAAAAGAATAAAAGTTAACAGTTAAAATTTACAGTAAATTTTGCTGAAGAAGGTTTTTGCCAAATAATGAAATTCAACTTTTGCAAAGCATTTCATCCCTCTCCACTTCTTCTGCCTCCTTAGTGCCATTAGATTCATTATAGTGTACAGAGCCACAGCCTCACCACACTAGGTGTTGCTGCTGTGGTTTCTGTAGAAATTAGTTTTTACAAGGTGGAGTTTCCAGCCTTAAACCCAACTAGTTTTGAATTCAGAGTTGTTCCTTCCCCATGACTGGTTGCTAACCAAGGCTAGGGAGAGACTAGTCTGTCCTGATATTTAACCCCTAGCTGGGTGAGGGGAAATGGATTTCTCAAAGGTATTTGTGCAAAAGTGAATGCAACAAACTCTCAGCATACAGGTTCCACTTTGAGTGCATATCCATTTTGCTATGACTGCAGAATAAAAATGTGCTGTGAAAATGTGAATTTTTAATCATATTGATCCAAGAGTTAAGGTTAGAAATAATTTTAGAGCATTATAAATATAAATTAATCCTTGGAAAAAAAAAAAAGTTAAAATACAAAGTGTAATAAAAGCAAAATATTTATAATGATCACTGTATGATAGATCTTTTCAGAAATTAAAGTAAGGAAATAAGTGAAAACAGTCATAAAAACAAAATATGCATGATGATCACCTAACGCAGAGTAATGAAAGTACTAATTTCTTAATAATTTGAAAAAAATTGTCATACACTCCCCATTTTTTGTTTTCAATAAATTTATTCCATCACTTCCTGCTTATATGAAAGAGCAGAAGGTTTAGACTTCTTTAATTGATGTTTCCTATATGAAAATATAATTGAACCCCAATTTTTGTGCTTTTGTTATTAATATTTAAAGATATCTTCATTCCCCCCCCTACCTGTGCCCTAAATGTTACATAAGATTTGAATTTGCAATTCATGCACGGTATCGTTTCGAATTTGGTGTCATCACCACCACAATTATATTTGGTTTTGATATTACCAAGACTGATATCCACTGACCAGGATGCACTTGAATAAACATTCAACCCTCCTATCAATTAAAACAGAAACCAAAACTATCAATTTGAGATAAATTCATATAAATATAGTCTGCTGGATACAGATACCTCCCATAGTAAAATGTTTAGCAAGCTTATCTTAGAGACCAATTTTTTGGTCATATGTCTTTAATCTTATCTGAGTGTTCTATTATTGCGGCCTTGTGTTGCACAAAATGAAGATTATTAAATAACCACATTGTTGGGCATATGTATGGAAAAACAAAAAAAAAAAAACCTGAAAAACATCACATGTGCAAAAATAACTAAATAAAAAAAAAAAAAAAAAATAAACTCTTCTATTACAGATGATAATTGATTGATTTGTTTTTAACACTTTGCAAGTTATTTAAAGCCAGACAATATTTTTAGATTGTAAGAATTTTATTTTTTGGTAATAATGATTTAGAGATACAAGTTTTACTAATTAACCTGTAGTTGGGAGGGAGAAATCTGGATTCATCCCTTTTTCAAGGATATTTGTTGCATAAGGGAATATAATAAACCCAACAGGAATTGCTCTACTGCTCTACAATTAAGAATTCTGAACCATTATCCATTACACCACCCACACATCCAAGCTTATAGCACCTGGTTAACCCAAACAGTGACCCATCTAGATACTAACCAGGCTTGACATTGCTTAACTTCAGCGATCATTGGGGGTGGTGTCAGCACTATATGGCTTGTAAGCCAGATGCTAACAGAAACTATTAATGTTTACTTTATATCAAATGCACAAAATACTTTTTTTATGATTACTAATGTGCAAACCTTTTCTTGGCATGTAATAAACTTAAAGGCTGAGAAAAGAAAAAAAAAGAAAAGACAATTTTTAAAACTGACAGTAGCAAATTGGTCCAGTCTAATCTCTTTGTGTTGTCTGTTTGTGATATAACATTGTATTATTCATGAGAATCATTTCCCCTGATGTAATGAAATATTGTTGATTGCAGTCAATGTTATTTCTTGTTGTTATATCAAATGAGAACACAACCTCAAAATTCAAACAAACTGTTGTTCTGCCAGAGTTACCAACAGAGGTTAACATGGTCATAAAAATTATTTAAATTTAATTAAAAAAATAATTTAAAAAAAATATAAACAAAAATTCTTAAGACCTGGATAATATGAAACATTAGCAATGAAAGCATTTTAATCAACACGTCTATTTCTTCGGACAGATTCAATTTCTTGAATTATTACAAATACTATTATTTTTCAGCTATTTTTCTTTCTAGTTAAAACCAAAATGTGTAGCATTTCTTTGAAAATAAAAAAAGTAAATCTTGTTTACTTTGGTATTTGATATGCACATCATGCAGAGAAAAAAATGTCAAGTCAAACACACAATCCTCATTGTCATAATCAAAATAAATGCGAAAAATTCTAAATTTTGATGTGAAACATTTAAATCAACTCAACAAAAATAAAAAGCTAGAGAGAAGTAATCTTCGGTATTTTATTAACTTTTATCAAGTTGCCCATTTCTAATATTCAAGAGTTGGTAGTTTTATGACCTTCCCAAAGCCAGAAACACAGTCTCTTTTATTAGTGCAGACACTTTTAAAATCAGCATTAACAATTATTAACTTTGACACATTATATATATATATATATATATATATATATATATATATATAACACTAAAAATACTAACCATTTCAGTGACACGTTGTCTTTCTTCATTAACCAAACAGGAAGAGCATTGGCTCCCAAAGTTCATTTTCTTTTATTAAACATTCTGCATACCAGAAGATTCCACTCCCAGTTACCATCTTACCAGACTAAAGACATGTGACAGGCATCAGCCAAGCATCTCACCCAACACCAACCAACCTTAGAACAAGTGTGGGGCAAAAGTTTAAACATTATTTCTTATACAAGCAGAACACTATGTATTAACATCATTTAAATATAAACATTAACATACTAATTTTCTAAGATATAAATTTAGAAAAACATCATAGCCAGTTAAAAAAAAAGGTAATTCATACATTTTTTTTTTTAAATACAAAGCTTCATTATCAGTTATTAATATTCAGTATATAAAAAGAAACGTGTGTGTGTGTGTGTGTGTGTGTGTGTGTGACCTATTATTAGATATCATTCACACACATTTTATGAGAAAGCTTCAAGTTAGTTAGAATGACTTTCCATCTCATGGACACCACATGTTTCACTTTTCTGGGGCACATTTCAGTCCTGATTGTAATAGATACTTTTATCCATGACCTACAAGTGCCTTAAAAGTGGCACAGACTTTACAGAGCAGCAGTATTTGAAACAAGTGACACTCCACCTCACCCCAATCCTTTTATTATCATTTATTACAATGTTTATTTGTTTAAATTTTGTTTTGTGACAAACCTTTCATAAGCAATATTTTTCTGATCTATCAAAATTTATGCTTATATTTTATAACTTTTATCAGTCAAGTGCTTTAAAAATAAAGAAAAAATAATAATAATATCAGTTTTTACACTACTTTTTGCTTATTCTTTCATTGTTAGGACAAATAAACAAATTTTTAATATCAAATAATTAAGCAAAAAAGAAAAAAGGATTTGCAATTCAAGGAGTCAAATTCAACATGAATCTTGTATTTTTGAGAGGATGTCTAAATCCATGTACAATGAGAGAGCTTAGATCAATGATTAGTTTCAGACATAAAAAATATATATATATATATATATATATACACACACACACACACACACACACTAGTTGAGGTACCCGGCATTGTCCAGGTGTGCATGGCTGCAATTGTATACCCACACCCCCATCTCAAAAGGTTTGCCTACATCCCTACTTGCATGCATCATCTGTTGGTATACTAAGCTACTCACCACCTCATCTATTTTACAGTATGTCCTTTGCAAGTGTTTGATTGTTCTTAATAAAGGAATTCCATCGATAAAATCTTATGTGGTTATTGCTCGGGGTTAAATTGTTTCAATGTTTTAGATATTCAGTAAATTTCCTCTGGCCGTAATAACTTTCAAATAGTATCACATTGTTCACAAATCTAATAAAAACAGTGATGAAGCATCAGAGCTTGATTCAACTGCAAGGGCAAACACATGAACGTCCCTCCCCTCACTGGAGATCAAAAAATTGTCTTGAACTATCTTTGTAAATTTGCAACATGTGTACAATTTCATAGAAATTGGCTGAGAAATGTGGACATGCAAAAAAACACACACACACACCTGCTTTATATATTTATTTAGAAAAATAGTATGACAAATTAGGAAAAAAATTTTGTGACTCATTTCCATCCAAGTGGGCTTTGTTGATGTTGCCACATCTACACATGCACATGAAGTGAGAGACACTAGTAATTTCAAAATTTTGGCAAAAATTATTTTTTATTGAAGGAATATTTTTTCAATCTAACCAAATTAATCTGTATTCTTTTACTCTCCATCAGCTTTGAATATTCTCAAAGCTTTTTTATATATATATATATATATATATATATATATATATATAGATAGATAGATAGATAGATAAATAAAAAACTAGGTAATCCGTATGGGTAAACCTAAGGAGGATAAAATCCAGAGAGCTCAATGTAAATCCAGAGCAAATAAAAACAGACCACTTTAAGGTTCCATGTAATAAATTATTTCACCACAGCCCTTTTTAAAGGACTGTGGATCATCAGACTTTACTTCCAAACAAAAAATGAAAAGAAAATTTACACATTTTTGATGGGCTGTATTAAACATATGTAAATTGAGGAAGTGAGGGGGGAGAGAGAAGACATGAGTGAGTTAGCAGATATTGACACATTTAAACGGTTAACTTAACGGAAGTTATATATTGATATCGAAGGAGTAGAGAAGAAAAAACCCATAGAGAGAAAAAGAGAGAAGGAAGTTATGAGAGAAGGTGTCACTAATTTTCTTTGTAAAAAAAAAAAAAAAAAAAAAAAAAAAAAAGGCTAGAAACAGATGCTGTTATATATATATATATATATATATATATATATATATATATATATATATATATAGCTCACATAATAGTAAAATATAGAAACAGGCTAGAAACAGATGCTGTTATTTATATATATAGCTCACATAATAGTAAAATTTTGAGAGATTTGCAGGACAGGGTCAGATTGCCCAGTTGGAGGAGTATGCATGGTGGAAAATGTAATTTATGAGGCAACAATTCTCCCCAAAGAGAATTTTGAGCAGAAAAGGATATACATAGGAATATTGGCGGGAAGTTGGAAACATCGACTTTATAACCATCGCCAGTCCTTCAAAGATAAATGTAAAAAGAACCAAACGGCACTGTCAAAGCATTATTGGGATTTGTTGGATGGTGGCTTAACCCCACAAATAAAGTGGAAGATAATCTTGAGAGCCAGAACTCCAATAAATTTCAGAGACAGATGCGACTTATGCATAAAAGAAAAAATCCTCATAATAAAACAAAGATCCGGATTTATTACTAAACAAACATAATGAACTAATTTTTAAATGCCGACATAAGAACAACCTAAATCTAACTAAATATATTTAGGAATAACTATATAGGAAGACTAATATTACATGATCTTGGTTTTTTTGTTTTTGGAAATGTTGCTATGCACACATAAGTGCGAACACATAACTGTATGTATATAACTATGTAATTGAACTTGAACATTGATATGTCTTTTGAGATGTATATGTATATGCGTTTATATGGAAAGATAGGCATGCATGTGTTATTTTTGTGTATTGTGGGCACATTTTTGGAGTGGGTGGGTATGGTTATGGATATGTATGTATATATACTTGTATGTATATAGGTGATCTGTTTTTTTTTTTTAAATATATGTAGTTATATGTATATATGGGTGTCTATATGTGTATATGTGGGTACATGTATATGTGTGGATGTTATGTATACAATTTTTTATAATTTCTATATATGTATGTGTAAGTGTGGGTGTGTATATATAGATGGGTACATGTATGTCATTCCATAGATAGTGTATGTATGTATAAATATAAGAAGTTGTGGGCGTGTATATATAGATGGGTACATCTATACCATAGATAGTGTATGTATGTATGTATAAATATATTGAAGTTGTGAGTTCATATATATAATATGGGAGAATATAGATATAATAAGGTAATTAAGTATGGATTTTGATATGTTTTTTGCATGCACACACATGTGGATGTATATATTTGTGTGTATGTCTATATATATTTGTGTGTGTATATATATATATATATATATATATATATATGTATGTGTGTGTGTGTGTGTGTGTGTGTATATATATATATGTGTGTGTGTGTGTGTGTGTGTGTGTGTGTGTGTATATATATATATATATATATATATATATATATATGTATATATATATATATATGTGTGTGTGTGTGTACGGATATGGGTGTATGTGTATATTTATGGATACATAGAATATTATAAAAGAAGGACTTACAGTCCTGTTATTCGTGTTTTATCTCATTATCTCATTTAATATTCTCCAATTGGAAGTGTGAGTTTAAAATTCTTTATAATATGGAGGAAAATTTTTTAAATTGATAATTTAATTTAAATTGAAATATATTACCCTTTATAATCATTATTGATTTAAATTGGAAAAATTTTTGATATTTAGGTAGGTGTTAATACATGAAGTTACCTGTATGAGTGATTGAACATGTAAAGGAACGTGTGTATATGTGATATTTTCATGGGTGTGTATACAGTATATGACAGAGCAAGATCTTTAACATTACCTCATATTAACTTAACTAAAATTTAAGTAAAAGAGATTACCTATCTAGAAACAATCACAAGTTAAATTCATGAACAAAATTCAAACGGATAGAGGTGTCAACTTAATAATCAATAATAAAATTTTTATAAAGGGATTAAAAAAAAAAAAAAAAAAAAAAAAAGATTACTAGAAGTAAACTTATATTTAAAAAAAAAATTTATTCTTTTAATGTACTTTCTATGAATATTTTTCTAATTGGCTATTTCATAGAAAATCCCCAAAATTTAAAAAAAAAAAAAAAAAAAAAATTTAAATCATTAACAAACATCAAATTAAATTATTTGTAAACAGTTCAGAGACATTCAAATTTATATCAAACACTATAATCTTTATGAACCCCCAAAATAACACTTTCAAAGTAAAACAAAATGACAGCATCTGTTTCTAGCCTTTTTTTTTTTTTTTTTTACAAAGAAAATTAGTGACACCTTCTCTCATTTTCTCTCTATGGGTTTTTTCTTCTCTACCCCTGAGCCTGACAGAGCTGATTTCTCTTCTGATCTAGATCTTCCAGTTCAATGGAGGAAAGACTGGCAGGTATTATTCAAAAAACAAAGCTAGTAACATTTCATCACCACTAAGCAGACTCTAAATTTGCTCCAGTCCTGATAAGCAGTTGTACTCTCAGTGAGTCTCAATTCTTCAAACATCTGTTGGGTCTAAATTTCCTTGCAGGCATCAAATGGAATTCTATATATTCACCATCACTAAAGATGCTGGAAAAGTGGTCTGTTCCCTGAATTGCTCCAGAAAACACCTAATTCCTGGTGCCATGTACTAACTTTACAAGATCAGCCCAAGAATGGAGTATTGCTGCCATATTTAGGCAGGTGCTAACTAGTCCCCACTGTCCAGCTACAACAGAGTTCAAAAGTAATTATGCAACCTTGTGGGAGATTATTTGCCACCATGGAACTCCAGTCCGACAGACAAAACACTACTAGCTTCTCGCTACTCTATCGCTGTTTCCATGGCAAATGTTCAAACAAGCTACATGCCTTAATTCTACCAGTTCAAATATTCACAGCTAAGACCCACCATGTCATGTACACTGCATCAAATCATCCTTATTCCCTTATTTCTTTGGTAACCAGTATGTTCCACTCGGATGACTTCTTCCCTAGAACTGTTACTTTTTGGAACACACGCCCAAGAGGATACTTCCCCAACCACCACAATCTTAACCTCTTCATGTCTAGTGTCAACTGATATCTATCAAACATATCCTCATAATATGCACTTCTTACTTCCTCCTTACCTATCCCTTATAATAGTGTCCCTCAGTAACCCTCTACCTTGAGTGACTCTTGGGCCTTGTATTGGGTAAAGAATAAGAAAATACCTTGAAATGTAAATTAAGAAAAACTATCTCTAGCACAAAGAAATAGGAGACTGAAATCTCCCTTCAACATTCAATTTGAGAATTATTTCAGACATTATATGCAAAAGACATGTTTTACTTTTAACTTTTTTTAAGGCTTGTATTTTTCAAATCCAACAAAATTAAGTATGAAAGAAAATAGATTTTTTTTAATTTAGTAAATATTCATTTTCATAAAACATTGATGTTGTCTAATAATAGTCATTTTATGAATAAAGATGAAATATTAACCTAATTATCAAATTTAATGATGACATTTTTAATAGTAATTGCCTCATTAAGTCCATGTTTTGTTTTTTTTAAGGTGGGTGGTGAGGTGTCAGGAGACTTCAGCAAAGCAAATTTATTGTCAAAATACAAATTATGTAAATCTATTCTAGTTTGGCAATCATGTAGTGAATGCTCAGTATAGCTTTTGTCACATGTCAAATATTTTATAACTAGTTTCATTACATGCACCCACACAATATATATATATACCTGAACAACCCTACCAATACTAAGTCTGTTAAACAACACATGAAAAAAAGATAAAAAAAAAAACAAAAGACACCTCCCTAAACAAAAACTTAAAGTTTCTTCGTGTTTCTAGAAATTAAACTAAATGCCACAACAATAACAAACACCAATAAAAGCTCAGCAGCTAATTTTCATGCTAAAGCAATCTTCAGACTTGAGCAATTTAGATCAAACTCCCTGGCCATTTTTTATGTTTATTATATACTAGCTTAAAAGCCGCCCTATTGGGTGGCATTTAAGCTAACTCCTCTTGATTGGGCCTTCATCACAATAGGTAGGGAAGAGTAGATGCAACAATAAACTATTGAAGAACTCAAAATTGATCATTGCTTTTAAGTATTGCATTAATATTTAAGCTTAGCTTTTAAAAGTTCAATGATAATTCTTCTGTTACCACTTAATTTAAAGATAAATTGATGTACATAGGTCCTTACTTTCCATACAAACAATTTTTTTTTCATGAATGACTGTCGCTGGATTTCACAATTAATTTTGATTATTCCCAAATTTATTTACAAGTTATAAAAATTGTTATTGTACAAAAAAAATTTGTTGCAAAAAAAAAAAAAAAAAAAAAAAAAAACACAATCTTTTTTTTAAAATCGCTGAAAAAAATTGTAGTAATGAAAACTTGGGAATCCAAAATTTCAGGATTGCAGGTCCGGATCCAGGCTGGAATGTTTTTAATTTGCTCACGGAGTTGGCCTGTGAGCAAAATGATATGATATGTTAGGCTACAGAGTCTAAGAGTAAAGTTGAAAAAGTGTGACACAGTGACACACTGACATTCGCATTTATTACATATATCAGACTAACAGGGAGGTAATTGAATGGAAAAATGGGGGTAAAAAATTTTGTGTTATACATACATCCTTTGAAAAGACTTCTTCAGATTAAATATTTTTATTAATGGAATCATATATGTAGGGAGAGGGGGACAAAATAAAAGAAACATCAGTTACAATTTTACATCAAGAAAACCCTGAAGATACAAACAGGTTTAACTTTGAATTTAACTTTTTGACATCCAATGTATCTGGATGCATAACCTAACTGACCTCAATTAGCTTTCTACTGCTTTTGTTTTTATAGCTATTATTTGTAAATATCACACATTGTAATAGCAGTATTGTTGTTAAAAGGAATTTACAGAACAGACCATAAAAAATGTGACAAGAAATACATAGGCAAAACATTCAGGAATTTGAATAAAAGAAAATTTGAACATAAGATTTTACAAAACTATACATGCAGTGAATTAGTTGTTCTTTGTAATAAGTCTGACCATAATTTTGACTTAAAGAATCCAGTTTTATTTAGAAAAGAGAGTAATTTATTAAAATGAAAATGTATTGAAAATGTACTGACTTCAGAGTCTTCCATAGTAATTTTATACCTAAGATCAGACAACGTATCTCCTTTCCTAACAAAACTGCTGCTATCACAATGAGGGTTATTTTTTTTAAAAAAATCATGGCATCAAACACATAACATAGGATTTATCTTTCTTTTTGTCATTCAATTACACACGTGTGTGTGTGTGTGTGTGTGTGTGTGTTACTTCAAATGGGGGCCCATCAATAGCTGTGCTAGCACAAAATCACAAGTCCTCGTGGCTGAGGGCCTGAGCGTGTTGGCCTTCTTCAAATTGTTGATCACACTAGATAACACGCTCTTTCCCAGAAACTGTAACTAAGGTCTGCTCAGCATAGTTGCAGTATAAACCACAGGTGGGCTCTGTGGGTGTTGAATAAACATAAATGCACCTGAGCAAGCATCTGCAATAGGGATTGGCTAGTCACCCTAATAGACAGGTATCCTTGAATACAAGTGGCCAGCTTTACATACATATACATACATTACTTCAAACATTATTTTTAGTGTTTGAAATAGTCAATCTTTATTTTATTTTTTTTTTAAACAGTGTGTATTATATCTACCAGCCTGTACATTCAGGAAAACTTAATAAAGAACATGTATTCACTGGTAAGGTTCAAACCAGAGTTCCCCTTTGTAGGAGAAATCAGCATCTGATCTGGTGTGTTCTAGACCCCACCCAGCCACAGAGAGCATCACAGTCCAGCATAATTCTAATCTCACTTTGAAGGAATGCACATTCCCTCCAAAATGTAAACAAAACAATTTCTAAAGAATTAATGGATTTATTTTTAATCTAAGATTTTTATTACGCCAAACCAAACATTATTTTCAGTGGATACCTATGTTGAAATAGACACCACAGTATTTGGTGTAGGTTAATAATTAATGTAACAAGACACACATTTATGGGTATAGACAATTGCTACAAGCTTGTCACAAAGGCCTACTCCCTGCAAGTCCATTATTCACAGGCTGTTTCTTAAATGTGACCCTGTGTCAAAGTTTTTTTTTTTTTTTTTTTTTTTTTTTTTTTTTTTTAAAGATGGGACAAAACTTTCTTATAGTCTTCAACCTTTCTACTGACTGCCACTCACATTGATGTTTTTGGTACCTAACACACTCCTGGTAGAAATACTAGCACATGCCAAATAAGAGTAAAATAGAATTAAATTTCATTTTGATAGTAAATAATATATCTTTGTAATAATGCATTCCTGGCATTTACAAATAATTTAAACCAAAAGGTACCATTCATTGGCAGAAATGTTAACTAATGTAATTTCACTTGACTATTACTTGAAATTATATTTTAATTGGAAGATCTGAGCTTACACGCGCACACACCGTCTTGAGCAATGTTTACCGTTTTTGTGTCTAACTTGTTTAAATTCAGAATGTTTTATTAACAATAAAATTCAAACAGAAAAATGTGAATTCATGGTCATTTTCCTTTATAATAATGATGTGTGTGTGAGAGAGATAGGGTCTAAAGTTATCCATAAAGTACAATCAATTTCAATTAATATAATCATGAGACCCGTAACTTATTTGGGTCTAAGGGGCATTACATGTACTGTAGTTGTAGCAGCAGTGGTGTTTCCTGGGTAAGATAGCTTGACAGAGCCCAGGCTGGTTTGAATTCAGAGTTTTCCTTCTCCTAGATTAGTTGCCAACCAAAGTCTGTCCTGCTATTTTACCCATAGTTGAGGGGGGAGAAAGATAGATTTATACTTTTCCCATTATACTTTTACATATAAGTGAATGAAATTGACAAGGAAAAAAATTATTCCCATACCATACTATTATTTTATTTATGAAATTCATAAAATATATCATATTTATATCATGTTATGCCTAGGTAGACTATTGGACTGTATCTGCAAGTTGTAAATTTTTTAAAAGAACTTAATTTTACTGTAATAAACATTTGCATTATTCACTTCAAACTGAGTATCAACAAGATTGTTGTTTGTGGATTTAAAACAACAAATTGATAACACTTAGAATTCAGAAATGAGTTTCCAATTAGCAGCTAAACAGTTTTCATTACCCAATTATAATCTATCTATAAAAGGCAGTGTGTGTGTGTGTGTGTGTGTGTGTGTGTGTGTAACAAATGCACGGCTGCAACTTTCAACGGATTTGCACCAAAATTTACATGCACAAAGTTAGCAGGAAGGCCAAGACTGACTTTACATTTCCCAACTCCAATCGATAGTGGAAATAATCGATTTTTTCATGCTTCTATGGCAGTTTTCATATAGTTTGTGGCCATTTTCTACTGGCCAGAGTGAGAGCCAATAGCTGGCTGCCATGAATAGGCAGGAAGATTCTATTGGCCAGCGTAAGAACCAACAGCTGACTGACATGAACATTAACTAGCATGCAAAAAACATCGATAGCTGCATTCATCACAAGTGGGAAAAATTTAAATCTGCATGGCACTTTACTCCAATTGGCTCATTCGCTTGCTTAAACTCAACGTTGATTCTGATTCTGCAGAACTGGGTTGGGTGTGAAAAAAGCATTTGTTGTTAACATTCTTTTTCATTCGTTTTTTCCAGTTACTGAGTCCTTTTTAAAGCTGATCGTTTTGTGTTCATTTTGTTTAGTTCTTTTTTCGTAACAGATTTGATGTTGAGTATAGAGCTTAGAAAAAATTCGCAGTGTGAGATAGGCAAGAAGTAAGGCATGTAGCAATATCAGCACGGCAAAGGGCACTCCTTTAATGCAAGGAAGGGCAAAAATATTTTAAGTCAAGTGATAGTGATTGCTGTATGAGTCATACGATTTTTGAATCAAGCACGGGCAATGCCGGGCCATGCTGCTAGTTTATTATATGAAAATATTAGGAGACAATAACCCTAAAGGAGAACAGGTCATAAACTCAGATAGTTTAAATCATCAATTTTTTTTTGGTCATACAGAACCTCCAGTTACAGAAAATCTGCTATGAATTGTAAAATAAAAAATGCAATAAGACATAATTTAATAGGGAAAGCTTTTGCTTTTATGAATAAAGTAAATTATAGAGAGACTACTGTCTTAACAAAAAAAATATTTTTTTGATAAATAATGAAATTTTAAAAGAATTGTTTCATGTTTTTTTTTTTTTTTAATTTTAATGAGAATAATTAATAAACTTTTAAATCTTAAAATTTGGTATTAATTTGTAGCTGCCAAGTGATATTGTTATTGAATTAAAACTGCATTTACTAATCATAAGTGGAAAAGTGAACTACAATTCAACAAAACCCCCAGTATTTTAAAAATAATTTTTAATGTTTTTTTTTATCTGTGTATAGACGTGTCGATTTTTGTACAAATACCGAAGTCCATACACAACATTACCACAGTACAAGGGTGCATCTCCAAATAACTTGATGACAAGTGGCTGGCATATGATCTCTACTTTAACCTAACTCTAATAGCTCAATTGGTAAAAGGCTGGCTGGTATCATTCAATACAATCAAAAGTAAACTCATAACATTTCATCGCTACCCCACAGACTAAACCTTCACTAATACTGATAAATGACAATATTCTCAAAGAGCTTCCTTGCCTGGAATGTCTACTGGGGCTAAAATTCACTCATCAAATGAAATGTGTATGTTCATGTCATTGCAAAAGATGCTGGAAGAATAGTTGGTTCCTTGTAACACAACAGAAAATACCTAACTCCTACTGCCATACTCTTTACAAGAGTCAGATTAGATCAACAATGCAATATTGTTGCTATATCTGGGATGTTACTGCTGTGCCCAACCCTCACTGTTCAGCCATGACAGAGTCTAAATGCACTTACATGGCCTTGTGGGTGATGAATCATTATCCACCCTTCAACCCTTATCTGACAGATAAAATGTTGCTAGCCTCCTCCTACTACTCTATTACTATGGCAGATGTTTGGACAAGTTACATTCCTTAGTTCCACAAGCCTAGACCTTCATAACTAGGATCTGCCATGCCATGTTCATCATCGCAAACTATTCTCATTTCCTTAGTATTCCTTTGATAAGGAGTAAGTTCAGACAGCTACTTCTCCAGAACTGTTACTTTCTAGAACAGACTCCCAAGAGGATGCTTTCCTGACTACAAGCATTGTCTCTAAGTCCAGGGTCAGCTAATATCTATCCAACATGTCATCATAAACATTTCTTCCTCTTTCCCTGTCCCTTATAATAATCTCACTTAATAATCCCCTTCAACCTCATTTACTTATATGGATAAAATATATCATGGACACTATTGCATTACAAAAAAAGAGGAGCAGTAACTATAGTAAATTAAAAGGTTTTTGGTAATTAATAACATTTCCTAAACAAGTGTCTTTGTAATTAAGGCCAAGGTACCTAAAATTCAATAAAATATTAAAATATTTAAAGATTACTGGGTAGTTAGAACAATTATATTAAAAATGGCATTCACATTATATTCATTGTGTAATTATTTTTTTCCAAATATGTCCTCCTTACTTAAATTTCCCAAACATTAGTCTATCAATAAATCACTCAACACATCAAAAAACAACCACTATCTTAAAAAAGATTCTGTGATATTTTAAAATAAAAGTAATATTTGTTTTAAAATTCAGATTAATAAAACTTTAAATCAATTGATTTATAGATTTTACTGATAAAGAGAAAATAAGATTCCTGTCAGTTTAAATTCTTTTTAAAATACAGCAAAGTATTTTGTTTATTGGGAATATTAAATTTAATCTATTAGTTTGGAACTAATAAAACAAATTAAAAATCCAAGAAATTTTTTTCATTTTTTAAATGCATTTTAAATTTATGCATCACTTTTTTTGGAGATATGTATGAAAGAAATTTTTGATTTCTCGCACAATAAAATGTGTCATGTTGTCATAAGGTGTTCAGTAAATAGGTTTAAAAAAAAAAAAAAAAAACACCTTTGCTCAAAGTTCATTATCACAAGTCTTGATTGGAATTTCCTCATATCTATTTTGGAAATGATATTGATTTTTGTAACTCCATTTTAGGGAGTGATGAGAATAAAATTGTTTTGTCAGATTTAGGCAGAGAGAAAGTGAAGGAAAAGAGTTGATGCCATGAATCCTGGGAACATGACCTCCAGTGTAAAAAAAAAAAAAAAAAAAAAAAAAATGAGAGTGGTAATATTATTCTTTAAAGTAGAAATAGATCAGGTCCTTTGTTTATAATTGTTAAAACCATAGAAAAAAAAATATACTGTGATATTTTAAAGGAAAATCTAATAGATTGTAACCAGGTAGCATTTTAAAAGACATTTCCCTTTTCAACATGATCCCTAAATTACAAGTGGACTGGTGAATATGTGACTAAAAGACAATAAGATCTTACCTTGGACTGAAATGATTCCAGACATAAATTCAATAGAAAATTTGTGGCAATATCTTAAAGTTAGGGTTCATTCAAAATGTTATACTCAGTTGCAATTAGATCTCTTTCCGATTCATTCTGCATGTGAATGCCACAAAGGTAGAGAACGAAATAACAAAAGTTGTTTTCTGTACATTAGGTGCCATGCATTATATCTGATCTACAAAGCAAGCAGTGGCCAATCACAAACGTTCCCACTGGAGAGAGAGAGATACCCCCAGGGACTACCAGGCCCACTTAAAAGCAGGTCTCTGAGAACAATACCAGCAGTTGTGGCCTGGCGGGCTACTGGCCATCATGCAGGGTGCTGTTGCCGTCATGACCTTCGCCACTACCACTCAACATGACTGCACCTCTCAATGATCATTACCACTCCCAGGCTTGACCAGCCACCTTAACTATCCCGTTTCACATTGATAACATCTTGACCTCCTCACCTTAGCAAACACCAGCCACGAGCGGTCAACTATCCAACTTTGAAACTACCCAGTTACAAGCCTTCATCATTGATGATGAGGTCACCTCAACAAATACAGACTTGATAGCATCTCAACATCAACGCCACCAAACTACATAGCTTCCTCACCACCAACACTGTCACCCTAGCAAATCCAACTCTGCAAGCAGCAACTCCAATGCTGCAAAACAAGCATGTCTACAAGCAGCAATTCCGAGTCTGCAACCAAGCTACCACCAGCAACTACGACTGCATAAACAAGCAAATCTGACTGTGCAAGCATGCGACCCGCCAACGTGATGTCAATCTGACATCAGCCCAGTTCAACACAACAGGTATACCAACCAAGAAAACAACCTACCACCATGACCTCAATCAACCAAACATGCACTGACCATATCACATGCCTTCAGCCAGGCGAGCACAAGAAATAGGTCAACTCCCGACGCTATGACACAAGATCACTATCCTGACAATTGCCCACTCAAGTTGACATTTCACCTAGCTTCAACATCTTCTTGCTAGTCTATTGCTATTATTATGGCAAATGTTCAAACAAACTACATTCCTTAGTTCCACCAGTTCAGACCTTCACAGCTAAAACCCACCATACCATGTACATGGTATCAAATCATCCTCATTCATTCCCTTATTTCTTTTTTAATGAATATGTTCCACTTAGACAACTTCTTCCCCAGAACTGTTACTTTGTTACAGTTCTGTGTGGGAACACATTCCCACCGCTACAATTTTAACCTCTTTAAGTCTAGTGTCAACTGATATCTATCAAACATATCCTCATTATATGCACTTCTTACTTCCTCCTTACACATTCCTTATAATAATGTCATTCAGTAACCATCTACCTTGAGTGACTCTTGGGTTTTGTATTGGGTAAAAAATAAGAAAATACCTTGAAATGTAAATTAAAAAAAATTATCTCTAGCACAAGGAAATAGAAGACTGAAATCCAGTATGATCTCTCTTCAACCTCATTTGAGAATTATTTCAGACATTATATGCAAATGACGTTTTACTTTTATCTTTTTTTAAGGCTTGTATTTTTCAAATCCAACAAAATTAAGTATGAAAGAAAGATTATTTTTAATTTAGTAAATATTAATTTTCATAAAACACTGATGTTGTCTAATAATAGTCATTTTATGAATAAAGATGAAATATTAACCAAATTATCAAATTTAATGATGACATTGCATCTACTCCTCCCTACGTATTGTGATTAAGGCCCAATCAAGATCCCTCTGCAGGAGCTAGCTTAAATCAATATACTGATTATATAGGTCAGAATTAACCAATCTATCCCAAAATGGAATTTGTGAAGCTACAACCACTGACAAATTTTCAGACTATGAAATTCAAGCATCTCTTATAAATAACACAAAATTAGAGTGTTACCTGATTTTCCTTCACATTCTCAGCATTGAAAAGGGTAGGGTAATTAGCATTTAAAGCTGCTCTCATGTTGTTGACAGATTTGAAGCATGACATAGACACACTCTTGCAAAAACCTTATGTCATCAACTAAGACTTTCCTTTTTTCTAAAGGCTCTTACACTGAAAATTTTGATATGATTATAGAAATATTTAGATTGAATTAATTTTCACGTAATATAAAAAAAAAAAAGTTTGCTTTTTATTAAAAAAAAAAAGCAAACTTTTTTTTTTTTTATTTACTGTTAAAATAACATCTTTTAATCAAATATTGCCAAAATGAATGGCATTTTAAATGCATTTTCAATGCCAATTTTTGATTGCATTTCCTCAAAATGTGTCTAAAGCTAAGAATCTAAAATTTGGTGTGAGTTTTTATCTCATTAAGTCTATCTAGATTTGCCCAAAGTTGATTTGGGGGAAAAAAAGGGTAAAAATCAACCTACCCTAATACACACATCTACATAGAGTTATATACAGGCATAGATATGGACATAAGTATGATCAAATTTAAGTAGATATAATTAGCCAAAAAACCATATATTTCTCATTCCACAAGTTGTAAATATGAACAAATAACTGATAAGCAAATTGGAAAATTATTTGATAAATCTGAAAAATGAAAAAAAGCTTCAAGTTTTCTTAGCTTTCTTCTTAAAACAATAAAGAAAATATCAATTTACAGGATATTCAATCTTGATTTGTTGTCTTAGTAATTTAATGATTTTTTCTCAACCTGGATATGAACAAGCAGATGATAACTGTACAGAAAGATAAAAGTCTATTTCATGACTTGAAAAATAGTAAATATTCAAAACATGATTTTCAACCTAAACAGAAAATCATTTTCTTTAATAAGAAAGTTTTCATGACAATATTTAAAATTTATTAGATATTCAGATAGATGCCCTGCCCCTCACCTTGTTGGAATCATGAGATTTTAACCACTATAATCTCTGCTCTAATTCAGGTTACTTTTAACTATCAGAGATTATAACAGATAAAACCTTGAGATTATAACAGCTAAGATGACAACACTAGTCTGATTACATTCATTTGTAACAATGATAATTCCTAATCACAAAAATTGAAACTAAAAATATATTTTAAATTTTTATGTACATTTTTCATGGAGCTGACATATGCATGAATAAAAAATAAATTTAAAAAACTCAAATTTTTTCACATGTTCATTTCATTTTTACACAAAGGCTAATTTGTTTAGCAACAAAGTAAATAAATAAAATTTATAACAGCTACACCTTTTGATTTTACCTTATTCAATACAACTTGAAACACTTCCATTTATAAAGTCTAACAGGTTCCTTCTTAAAAAAAAAAACAAACAAACAGAATAATATAGCATGATTACACTTGTTATAGTTATTCCAATTTTAACTAGTCTGGATCAAGGGCAAAATAATGGAGCACACCAGGTTAGAACTGTTGTATAGAAAAACTAAACACAGGTAAAGTTTCTTTTTATAGAAAGACTAAAATAAGAAAATTTAAAGAGAACAAATGTGTATGTGCAGATACAATTTATAATTTTGGATCATCACATTAGTTGGGAAAGAAAGCCAATCAACTGGAATGGTTAAGAAAATTGTCATTCCTTAATTGGGTTACCATTCTTAAAAATGATATATATATTGAAACATTTTTGTCAAATTTTAAACTGTTAATTTAGATATCAAAACAAAGCTTGAGTTAAATTTTTAGGTAGTTTCAATGTATTTTATTAAAGTTATTGGATTTATTATAAGAACTGCAGTCTGTAATTATGTTGCAGATTAAACTAATATTAGTTTAAGCCTCTGAAATCTAATAAAATCCATTTTTTCTTTTATTGCATAATATATGTTGAAACATGGACAAATGAAAGGATCTAAGAAATGCTAAAAAACAGAAAATAAAATTATTGAGTGAGGGAATGTCCACACTTGAGATATCAAAGGAGCTTTGCAGAGATCATCAAATGATAAAGAGGGCTGTTGAAAATATAAGAAAGTTGAGAAAGCAAAGGAAAAAGGCTTTAAGACCTTGTCACCTCAGAGGGGAATGTAAATTGTGTTATAGTGAAAACCCACTTTTGACCAGTGCTCAAATCTGGCTGTCATTGAGAGAGTCAAGAAAGACAAAGGATGTAGAATACTTCGCAAATTGGGATCTGTCAAGAATCTCATTATGTAAACTCCTCTCAGAAAAGGAAAAAAATTTAAAGCATCAAAATTGAGCCAAGTAATATGTGAAGATTCACTTTTCTAAAGTAATTCTCACAGACAAATATTAGATGATGCTCAGTGAACCAAATGGATAGGCCAAAGTATGGATTTTATCCAATTCAGAATGTGCCTAAAAGGCAGCAGCAGTATGATAATATAGGCTGGAATTGTCAACAAAACCATTATTGAATCATTCAAATTCAATGAAGGAGTTAAACTGGACAGTGCCAACTATTGTCATTTCATGGACAAGACTTTCTTTGAATGGTACAAGTCCCAGCCTCACAGTTTCAAAATGAAGTGTATATTTATGCATGACAATGCTCCTTCTTGTGTATCTAAGGTTACCTATGAATTTTTTGAGTGTAAAAGGTTTACAGGAGAGAAGATATTGGAATGGCTACCATCAGGTCCAGATCTGAGTCTGATTGAAAATTGGTTGTGAAGTGATGATAAAGCATCAAATTTTATAGTTCTTGAACTAAAACTGGTTCCATTATTAAATATATGTTACGCAATAAAAATCAGAAAATGGAATTGTTAGTTTTCAAGAATTAATGTGAATATTACTGATAATAGGGCCATAAAATGTATAATTAGATTAAACCTTAATTTTAATGCCAATTTAAACATAAAAGCACTGTTACTGGATGTGAGTTAAAATCCAATTAAAATTTTTTTTTATAAATAAAAATTCTATTTTCACATAGAAGAAAAGGGGACATAAAAAAAAAAAAAAAAAAAAAAACCTAAATTCTGAGAAACCCCTCCAGTTAAAGACTGGAGCTAAAGAGAAGAGAAGAGAAACTCACTTCCCATAAAGTAGCAGCAGCAGCACCACCACAAAGTTGACAGTTTCCATAACAAGCTTATCTCAAAATATCAAAAGCACAACTGACTGAATCTGGCTTTTACTTGAAGATAACTATAAACATTCAAATGAGAATATTTCCTGGCAAAAACAACTTTTGGCCACCAAAAGTCAGAAGTAAAACCATAAAAGAGCAATTTAAAAGATTACACCAAAATCATTTTTGAAGATCTGATAAGATGACTTTTTTTTTTTAAAGTGTTTCATATTTCTAAAGCAGCTTATCACCATTTTTATATTCTCTAACGGTAAAAATTTCTTTGCTTTTGACTCTAGATTTGTTAACTGAATCCTACCACAAATATTTGCTTTGTAAATTGTAAACTGTAATAAATTATGGTTGGGCTTAGACACATTGGAAATAACATATTTCATATTATTTGTTTGAAGAGTAGAGGCATATTCTAAATTATTAGGTGAAGGCTTCACCATTTGTAGTTGGCAAGGTGGAGTTTCTGTTGACAGACAAATATTTTACTGGACGTGTAAATAATAACATTTTAGTAGGACAATTACCAAGTTTTAACTGAGCTGATGGTTTTTAAGTGGAAAAAAAAAACAAAAAAACTGTTATGTGCTTGGTGTACATCTGCTAAGTTTAAGAAACACAGATCTTGTTGAAACTTTCAGATATTTGTAATTGAATAATAAAAATAGTAAAACATGTTACATTTACATTTCATAAATAAATTTATTTGCCTACATACATTGCTTTTTTAGAAGTGAAATAGTTCACTGTTTATAGCTATTCAATTAAGTGTACTGTTGTATCCTTAAAGAGGTTACAAACAGACAAAAATGGTACTAAAGTGAAGGAACAGCAACACGCACATAGATGAAAGAAAAAGAGGTTTATTGCAAAAGAGAATACACAACAGAAAGACAGGGAATCGGGTGGCAGGCTAGTAATTCCAAAAGCAAACCTTCAAGTATATCCTGTACTCTATATATAGCTACCAATATAGTCAGTCCACATAGGCAATAGAGAGTGTGGGACATTCTATTACAAAATGTACTTATAAAAAATTAGTGTCCATAAAAATGAATTAGATAGATGTGTTTCTTTAATTTCTTTTTAAAACTTTACATTGGCTGAAAAGTAATTTAATTCTTTTGTCTTAATTAATACTGAGCTGATTTTTAATAATATGTATAGAGCCAGAAATGATTTCTGTAACAAGCTTTTGTTGGTTTTCAATTTTCAAAGCATGTTACAAGTAGAAGGAAAATTTCATTTAGGTGTTTTTTTTTTAAAGGACTCCGACAGTATAACATGAAATGAAGATGATAGGATTACAATACAACTTGAATGTTTAGGCTTATTCTTTTTATACTTTGATAGCAAAGAGTATAGACTTTTAATTCTAATAAGAGAATTTAAGATTCAGATGCTTGGCTAAGAATTTTGAAGTATAATGGTTGAGTTTTTCTGAGTGCAATATTGCCTGAATTTAGTAAATTGCTCATTAAGTTTAAATCAGTTCTTGTTTACTTGATAAGAGTTCCTAAATTGTGTATTGATAAATAGTTGAATGGAGTGAAAAATTAAAGAAAACATATTTGTGAGCAGCAGAACAACATACCATTAATCTGATGAAAAAATTAATTGGTTGAACCTGGAGGTATGATATTTGCACATTATCATAACATAAATGTGATGACAACAACCAACTACCTGACGAGATGGTACACTTTAACCGTAAATGGCAATTTATCATTTAGAAGAGTAAAAACTAATACTACAGTATGATTATACAGTCTCCGTTGGCATCAGTTACTGAAAGGCCAAAATAACAAAAGACTATGTTGTTTTGACTAGGGCAGAAGACCAACTGGTTTGGTTCCTCCACTCCCTCTCTCATGTGTTGGTGTTGGCATTGGTTCCAAAATAGGTTTCAAAACAGTCTCAGTAACCTGTCTGATTGGTCCAAAAAAATAAAATAAATAAATAATTAGACTTTAGTGCCAATTTGGGGGTACTATTAAGATTTGTATGTTATCAATCAAAACAACATATGTTAAATAGTCTTCCACCATTCAAATCCACCAATCTTCATAGTGTGCAGATATTCTTCATAGACATTGCAAATTTTACAAGTATACTATGAAAGTTTACAGATTGTATTGCATTAGTTTTCCAGATGGAGAGGACCAATCCAGCTGGCTTAAATAAAAAAAATGTTCTTTTTTTAAATCAACATTAAAGATTTTCTATTCAAATACTAATTACAGGCAAAAAAGCCACTTTCTCAGCCACCAAGGAGGGTTTCATAATTATTACAACATTACTTTTGTCGAAGAATATATTTTTTTCCTCATGTCTTGAAGTATTTACCCAGCATCTTACAAGTTGTAGGATACTTAACCCTTTAGAGACAGAGCCTCATTTGGAGTTTCAGTGACAAGAAGACCGACTCATTTTCACAAGCCCTCACTTGGAACACAAAATAATCAATGTAAAATCACAGAACACAGCAAACTATCATAGAAAATGCCATTGAAAGGCCCAGATATGAAAGAAATGTGAGAAGCAATCTGATTGGCTGGTATGAAGGCCAGCCAGCTAATCTCAAGGCTTGTATCATTGGGCCAACAGATCAACCCAATCATAGTCTTCATCCAACCTTTCATTTGATAGATTGGCCCTGTCATCTCCTAAGGGTTAAATAAAATAAAAATAACACCCAAAATGCAATAGAATTTATTTCAGATATTTTTTCTAGAAATAAACAGCGAAATATAATTTTACATTTGTGAGCAATAACTCTCAGAATTAGTAAAATGACAATAATATAAAGGTTCCAGGGCTCAGAATATGAGGTAAAGTAAAGAAATCTAAGGGGAATATTTCAATGTTTGAGATATATATATATATATATATATATATATATATATATATATATATAGAGAGAGAGAGAGAGATGCTTAAGTAAATAAAAATAACTTTTCTTCTAAATATAATTTTAGGTGAACAGAAGAACAAATTAGGATAACATAATTGACAGAGCAATTAAAACACAAACTCGTTAAAAGTCTCCTCCTTCCCCCCATAAACTGAGGTTTTGGTGAATCTGAAGCACTGAGCAATGAAAACACAAGTTTAACATTTATTATTATGGAACTGTATATTTAAATTCCTGGAGTTTTCTCATTGATATTGAATATTTGCAATCAACTATTAAAGTTAACTTGGATAGAACAAGGAAACAAATTTTTCTTCAGAGGGAGAGCAGTGAGACTATAATTGTGAAATATGTTAAATAAAGTTGCTTATCATCTTTTATGAAGAGTTGGTCTTAAAAACTACTCAAGAGTTGATATGAACTAAAACAAAGACAAATACTGAGAACTTAACAGAAAAGAAAATGTATTTTCAATAAAGTAATAAAACTTTAGAATAAAGAAAATGTGCTTTACAGAATGCAGGTGGTAAGTTGAAAATAACATTTATTGTTAAAAATTAACTGCTTTGTGGAACTAAAATAAAAGCTAACAATAATGAAGTTAAAAGAGGTGAAAGTATAAAATTGTAGTCAAGCTACTCTTCATCAAGAAACACAGAAGTACCTCCCACATTATGGTAAGGCATTAGTGGCAATGATGTCTTTATCTAATGTCTTACCTTTATATGGGAAGTGTTTCTACCAATCAATTTATTACTGACAGTTTTTGATTAAACCAATATTCATTCATGGTATCATGCAACCAAGTACAACTGGTCATATTTTTAATACAATTCAGAAAAACAAGCATACATGGTTCGCCACAGTTTCCTTTCCTTCAATATCTGTCAACTACCATGACTTTTCTTACATAACTATAGTGTAATGGTTTTCTCCACAGTCTTCATGCTTTTGAATTCAGAGTAATCCTTATCGGACAGGTTGCCATATCACAAATATCCCAGTCTGTTCCATTGTTTGATCCCAAAGTGAGGGAGGGGGTGCATTCATGCCTTCTCCAAGTGAATGCAAATAGCCAAACTCTTATCCATTATGCCAAATGTGCATCTATAATACATGGGGAAAAAAAACAAAAAAAAAAAAAAAAACGTGGGCAAGCAACTCTTTAGGCTTCAATATGCAATTCACCAACATCTACAGGGAAAAACAAAACAAACTCAGTAGATTGATTGATACTGACAGACTGAAGGCAATTGTGGCTAATTTCATTGAAATAATTCTTTAATTAAATAAACTTGACACAGTCCTGTTATTGCAGTCCCTTTTAATTCTACTAAAACACTTTAATCCATAAAAATGTGACAAACAATAGAAGTGCAACTCATTTGACACTTATCTTAAAAAAAAAAAAAAAAAAACAATCATAAAAAACTGAAGGCATTCACATGACTTATCCTGAAAACAGAATTTGAAATAACTTGATAGGGCCAATTTCTTTTTATCGTTGTAATATTTAAAAATATTCATAGAGTAATAGACATTCTTGTAATTCTTTGAAACAACTCAACTGGGGAAATATCAGAATGAAGACCTGAAAGGATGTAACTTTAACCCTAGACTTTAGCACTGGTTTCAAATAGAATTCGATATGAATGATAAAGAACAAAGAATAAAATGTGAACCTATTTTCCTAGGGTATTGGGGATTGTCACTGCCTGAAAATAATTTGATCAGCCGTGTTCTAATTGAATATATGAATTTACCTCACAGACAGAGAAAACTCAGATTTATGTATAAAAAAAAAATAAAAAAATCAGCATTGTAACCAAGGCAAGAGTAAAATTTGCCTTTCAACTTTTTGACCCCACTTTTCATTTACATTGAAATACATGTATATTTTATGGACATAATTATACTAAATTAAAGACTAATAAGAGAATTGTGTTTGTAGAAACTATTTTTTTTAATGAAAGTTTTTTTTGGCATCAAGCTCAAATTGCCAATGCCTCTTCATAAGGTAGCAATTAACACCAAAAGTGAAAACAATGTTTAAATTTTGAATACTTGGTAGGGCTAGATCAGCATTGCTGCCATATTAATCCTATGACATGACTAGCCAAAAATCCACATCATTAAATGATTTCTCACTTCAAAAGATTTTTTTTTATTTATTGCAACTTTCCTTACATCATCCATTCTATAGCAACAAGTAGACAATAGGAATTGGAAATAAAATATAAGCTCTCAGTGAGATTCATATTAAGGTCCCTTTTGCCTCATGGATTTCTGGAAAACATTCAGATGCTTTATCATTAATCTAATAGAACTTGACAGCTTCACAGAACAACACATCTAACACATAACTCATCACAACATTCCACAATTTCTCCCAGCACACAATTTTTGCTTTTGTAGTAGCAACATTATCTTTGGCTAATTCTTTTTCTTTAATCAGGTAAATTTTAAGAAAAATGGAAACAAAAAGGACACTTATACTTAGAATCAGAAAAAAAAAAACAATTGAAATCTATAGGGTACATAATGAGGAAAGAGGGCTTCGAAAATTTAACACTTACAGGATATATTGAAGGCACAAGAGAGAGAAAAGCAGCAAATAACCTGCTGAATGAGCTTGTGTAAGTGATTGGCAGAACAAAGATTAGTAGAGATAGCAAGAAGACAAACATTGCTAAGAGCTACAAGGGACAAGAAGTTGTGGAGAACCATTATCACCCATTCCCTAAAGGGACAGAGCACATAGAAGAAAAGTCTTGTCAACCATTTTCCAATCCACATTATCTATACCCACTGCTGTAGACTGATAACCTGAGTAAAGCAAAAAACTAAGACGAAAGTAAATAATGGTAAAAATAATAACAGTAATGGTTAACAAGGCTTTATTTAATAAAAGAAATAAAGAAAATAATATTGCTGATTTATTGATATGAACTGAAATTCTGTAACACTCTTCAAAAAAGAGTCAATCTATGCAATATATCAGCATTCATATTAATTGTTGCCAAATGGAAGTTTAATCAAGAAGTTTGGAATTAGCATTGAACTGATTTGAAAATTTAAACAGTTCAATTGTTATATGAGCAAGAAGCTGAATGAAAAAAATTGAACAAAACTCTCATAAAATACAGAAGTCAATTTCAAAAGCACAGTATGTCTAACATTGAAAATAATTTTATTTTACACAACTAGAATCAATGACCAATACAAAGGTAAAGGAGAAAAAAAATTTTACAAATAAAACTAATTTAACTAGAATAAAGAATAAATCATTTCAGATTCTCCAGAATTTATAAGTTTTTGTTTTGATTTAATATGGAGAAATTCGTGTTAAAAGAGTGTTAAGTTTCTCTGCCTGTCATGTGGGATATCAGACTTCAGTTCTCTAGCAGGAAAGAGGAAAGCACAATCAGTTTTAGACCTTTGCCTTCCATGTGAGAGAGAGAGAGAGAGACAGTTGTAATGGAGAAAAGTGTAATCAAAGCCTTCAGCTCAAAGTGACTAGACTGACTGAATTTGTCTCAGACAGAAACAGGTGTTGTATAATAATAGACAAGAGTAACAGCCAGATTATTACTCAGAGGCTGAAATAGATTCATTGGAAAAGCACAAGACTGAAGATTAAAGGTTTTCACTTCAACATGAGATTTTAACATTAATATTAGATCCCTTTTTTAATAAATGATGTTTTTGTATACAAATATATCGATGTGTATGGATACATGTGTATGTGGTTATATATCTAATTGTACATGTATATAAATATATGTGTATTTACATACATATATATATATGTGGCATGTGTATGTAAAAACAGTAAATTCTTTTATTATTACCTTCAAATCTTACTTCCTCTTGATTTGAAACTTAAACTTTAATTAAGAAATATTACTCATCTAAAAATAGCTTCAGATTAAATTGATGAATTAGACTAACTAAAAAAGATTTTACCTTAGCCGTCATTTACAATATTAAAATATTACTATTAGTATATTTTTTTTAATTTTGATTTTTATATTTGTTTAATATAATATTCAGTTTATATTAAATCCTTAATTTAATTGTGGAGAAGTTAAATTAATATCAAGCATTAAATCTAGTTTATTTGTGGAGTATTTAAACATTTAAATTACTATCAAATGTTAAAATCTGTGTTTTTTTCTAAATTGCCCAAACATCAAGCTATACCACCCCTCTCCTTCCTTCAAAACCCTATGTCCATCTCTTATTTCTTATCTCTTTACTTCCCCCTTTTTCTTTCCCCCCCAGTCTTTTCCAGTGAGTTGACCGATTAAATAAGTCAATGTCTGATCCTTACCCCCACCTTCTCCTCAATGTTAAGTATTGTAATAAAAATAAATTTTAAAACTCCCTTCCCTCTCTAATTTTGACCATGTCTCTCACACTATCCCTCACCACCCTCTATGTCACCTTATATAAGCTTAATACAGCCCTTCAAGAGTGTAAATTTTCAATTCATTTTTTCACCCTTGAAAGTGAAGCCTGAAGATCCAGAGAAAAATAAAATCTCTGGTGAAATAAATTATAACAATGGAGTGGTTTGTTTTTTCTTTAAATTAAATTATTCGCTCTGACTTAACAATGAGCTCTCTGGATTTCATCATCCTTGGGATTATCCATACAGATTACCAAGATTTTCGTTAATATATATATATATATATATATATATATATATATATATATATTTTCAAACAACAACAAAAAAAAATATTTAAGATACAGCCAATGCAGGTAAAAAACAAACTACTATTAAATAAGAAATACTGAAAACATAAAAAATATTTACTTTGATATTTAAGCATTCATTTTAAAAAATTAATTATTCAAACAAGAAATAAATAAAAAACAGAATATATTTCCCAAATAACCCTAACTTAAGATAACCCCAGAACATTCAGGAAAAACAAATTAGCTTAAAAACCCAAACAAGCCCTGTCTGTGATACCATAAATGATATTGTCACATTATCTTTGGCACTGAAAGAGAGAAAGAAAAGGAATAGGAAGAAAGTATAAGGAGACAAATAAATCATGAAAAGGAGAAATTACAACGACATACACATACATAAAAAGAGAAAAAAAAGAGAAAAAAAAAAAATCAAACACCAGTAACTAGCACATAAATTAATCTTTAACTTAGAATAAAAATGACAAAAGCGAAAAAATCCACAGACAAAACCTCCTGATGAGTGGACTGAACAATTACAAAAAGGTCTATGAAACTCCAGAATTGAGGTATTGAATATAACATCAATCAGCTCAGTGACAAATTTTGTTCACATTAATCCTGTTTATAATGTAATTGGATTTCCTTTGTTGTTTGCCTATCTCAAAATTAAAGGCTTTATTATTATCTATTCCAACTATTGTCCTCATCTTGGTTTTTGTACCTTATCAAATTAGGTAACTGAAGGGGTTTTCTTGTTATTGGTGGGGGGTTGGTATCTGCCAACAAAGAGGGACACAAAACTCGGCAACACTGGAATCAAACACTGGACCATGATCAGCTGGGCATAGACGAGACTTCCACATGGGAATACCACATATATGGGATGAATGCAGATAAGAAACCAGAAACACAAAAAAGGACAAATGAATTTGAGACAACGCTGGGTAAAACAAACAAAAGTCCTTGGTAACACACAGCAATTCACAGCGTGTGGCCAAGCTCTGCCTCTTCCTAGAAAATATACTTGCTTTTATTGAACCTAAAACTTTAGCAGTTGGCTAGCAAAGGAATCATTTACACAGCTAACACCACTCAGCTCACTGTCCCAACTATATTGTGAAGAAGCTGGTAAACACTTTTTCTTCATAACTAGACGTTCCGGGATTAACACTGACTGTTCTAGCATGGCAGCCACAAGTCGTCATTCTGCAGAGACAACACACTAAACATTGTTTCTTTGACCAACAGGTGTGGGTACCATTATCAGTAGCAATTGGCTGTTCCATCTGCATTTTATTTCAGCTACACTCTCTTATTCCTCATAAGGCATGAACAAGACTTCCACATAGGAACATCACATGTATGGGACAAATGCAACCACAACACTGCAAACAGAAAGAAAGATTAACAGATTCCAAACAATGCTGGGTCACACAAAGAGAATTCCTTGGTAACACACTGCAATCTCGTTATACGATCAACACAGCATCTTCAGAAAATGTGCCTGCTTTTTATGAAGCCTAAAAATTTTAGTGGTTGACTAGCAAAGGAATCATTTACACCGCCAACACTACTTATCTCACTGTCCTGACTATCGCATGGAGAAGATGGTTTTGGGGGTTCAAACCAGCTCTGTTCTGGTAGGGCAGCCATGTGCTATCTTTCTGCAGAGACAGCACCCTAAACATCATCTGACTGACGGGGGCTGGTACCAGTATCAGTAGCAATTGGCTGTTCTGTCTGCATTTCTGCTACAGTAACCTTAGAAATTTTGAGCACTCTATCTAAACCACAACAGTTCTTATTCTACTTTTAGAATATCATATGTAATTCTTCATACAGCAAGTTTAGCATGAGTAACAAGTTGATCCATACTATCCAACATAAGGGCACTTTGACGTGGTTTAAATGGTTAGCAAGCTTGTCTCACTAGACCAATTACAATTGAGTAGTAAGTTTAATCCTCACTGGGTGCCCCAAACTTTCAGCTTTGTGCCACATCTAAGCTACACTTAGAAAAATCACCATACTATCCAACATCTATATAATAAAGCAAGACTCCATAGGAAAACAGTTTTACACATCAGTCAAGGCTATCTTATTTTTTCTATACTCTTTAACAACTTCCTTGAACACTCTTGAAAAATACGAGGGCCCAGTAAGCATCCAAGGTCACAACATTACAAACCTTTGCTTTACAGATGACATAAATGATCTCATCGGCAAAGAAGAATTCATTTCATCAGTCTGGTGGTGAGCCTAGATGGAACAGCCTATATACCATGGAGAATGAGAAAGGACCTTCAACCAAAATAAAACATAGCGGTCAGGAACTTCAAGTAATGAGGCAATTCAAATATATTGTCTTGATTATCAGTGAATAGGGCTCCAGAACAGAAATAATTTCAAAAGCAACACAAACAATGGTAGCTGTCACAAAAGTAAGAATCATCTGGAAAGGCAAGAACAACTGCTTGAAATCAAAGATCAAACTGTTGCATGCATTGGCCTTTTCAATTTTTCTGTATGCCTACAAATCTTGGACATTAATGGTAGAATTATATCAAGGTATCCAAGCATTAGAAATGAGATGATACAGAACCATCCTGGTCATCTCCTGTGTAACCCACATCATAACTGATGCAGTTCAAGAAACTATTAGATAAGAAATAAACACATTGGAAGACCTTACAGCCACCATCCAAAAAGGAAAGATGAACTGGTATGGTCATATCATAAGCGCTAACAATCATTCTACTATCATCCGCCAAGGTATCACCTTAAGCAAAAAAAAAAAAAAAAAAAAAAAAAAAGAAAAAAAAAGGCCGACAAGAGTAAAAATATGTGCTGACAATGTTACTCAGTGAAGATCATTCAGAGACACTCATACATTGGCTTGCAAACAAGACATGTAGAAGGAACTGGTCAGGTGCTCTGCAGTATGGGACTGATGTTTGATGATACCTCAACAAAATTATTTAGTTTCATACATGAAGTTAAAGTGCCTAATAGATTACCAGTATATGTACCCAGCCTGATGCCATCATACTCTGTAATGTTAAATGTAAATGGGGAGGAGGGAGTCTTGCATATTATCAAATATTGTTGCGAGTCATCTTTAATTGTGACACTTTTTTTTTGTTTATTTTCCTTCAACTAAATTAAAACACAACTTTCATTAGCTGAACTGAAAGTGACTAATGGATTGAAGAATTGAACTTAGTTCCAAGAGCTAGTAATATCCACATAATTGATGTTTTTTTTTTTATATATATACAAGAGGCCATTGTCCCTTACAACAATTCCTTGGTGGAATTTTACAGCCCTTGTTTTGAACTTAATGCTTGCCTCATCAAAAGTATTCATACAATGTTAATTTCTATGCGTGGACTGCTGTATAGTTATTATCGTATAGCATGTGAACTGACACTTTCAATCACCTTATTCAGTATTCTTTTGTATTATCTAATTCCACAGGGATTTGTTACCCATCCCTACACATGCAAACAAAGACATACATTTTCTCTCTACACACCAGCCTTGTCCAATTTAAAAGTCTCCTCACAAATTGTAACTTTTTCAACTTCTTAAAGTCTGACTTTTAGAGAGCAGCTGCTTACAACTTTGTATTTCCTCACACAATTCTACAGAATGATGGAATGGAAGAAACAGTTCTTGGTCATAGTCTCTTCTGGTGAAACGGTATATCATGGCATTGGTAAAAATAACTTGGTCACAACATAAGATTCTAGTTATTAAATTCTGTTTGTAAAGGTTGATATAAAATGGTGTGTTTATGTCTAAACATTTGATTTTATTATTGTTTTTCATAAATGTTAAACGTATAAATTTATATTAACAAATGGAAAACAATTCTTTTTTTTTTTGCTAATATTAAAAAACAAATAAATAAAAGGTTATATATGATATATATTTTTTCTTAAATTAGATTTCATTCAAAACCAACTATTTTTTGCCAATAGTGATATAAACTTATTTTTTTCTATTTTTTCACTTCTGCCATTATTGCCTAAATTTGGTCTCTTCTGATAGAATCTTAGCTCTGGAAAGGTGTTGTCAAAGGATGGAACTACTTCTGAATACTGTCCTGATGTTGCATGGGCTGCAGACCCTATGAATGCTTTTGGACATGTCTGAAATATAATAAGCCATGGCAGTCATTTCTAAACTATTCTAGTACTAATATAAAATTGACTATTTCCTCCCCACAATGTCAAATATGAAAATAAAGGGGAATAAAATCTAAAAAGAAGGAAAGAGAAAAAAAAAGTATGTTAAGTTGAGCATAAACTGTTTAAAAGTAGGGATATCATAATTTAACATATAAGTGGTATTGATTTAGGGAGGAAACTATTCTACTTGTATTTCAAGAGATGTATTTTTAGTGGAGGAAAAGGTGAACCTCTCAGCTTAAAATAGCTAAATTGAGAAATAATTAATTAGGTGTTACAATATGGGTGTATCCAAACATCTATCAAAAGGTGTCAAATATATATTTCAACAAAACTTTGTGGTGAGGAGAGGAAATATGATGGAGGAAGAAAAGGGTACAGTGTAAGGAAGAATCAAAAGGAGGGTGAAGAAAGATTCAAAGCTGGGGTCAATTACAAAGCATCTACACCCTTGTACTTCTGTTAGCAAAAGTCAGGGTCATTCTTGTAGAATAGTTCTTACAATTCTAAGAGAGAGCACTAAAAATTTCTCAGCCCAAATAAGAGATGATTATAAAGAAATAATTTGATGTTTAGTCAAATCTTGGAAAAGGAATTAGGCTGAGAACTTTTCAATACCTACTCAATTTTGCTCAAAATAACTAACACTTTTAACGCAAATGGCTGTACAAGTTGATAATCCATCTCAGAATTGTAAAGTTTATTATGTCTATATAATGTATCAACAATAGCAGAAAGAAAAAAGCGTGTAAAAATTTGAATGTAAAAGATAACATAAACAAATTCCTATCTACATAAACATGACCATTAGTAATTTTTTACTATTATTTCTTTCTTTCATTTCATCACTTAATTTGAAATTAAAATAAATTAAATACTAAAAAAAAAAAAAAAAAAAAAAAAAAATGGTTTACAATGCTTCACTTAAAAAAAATTCAAGATAATACTACTTGTATAAATAAAGAAAATACTAATTAAAAATTAATAATGGTTACAAAAAAAATAAAAGAAATGATTTATGAAATAAAAATATAAATGATAAGATCTTTTCATTTTACAATATTCTATCTGATCAATCACCATGAAAATTAAATCATAGAAATAATAATAGCCTCTATTTTAGTAAAATCAATAGCAATGTATTTACATTATATATAAAAGCTATCTTCTATCAGTAATATTTATATTAATTTCTGACCACAGGCAATCTCTTCCCTTTTGATTTTCAGTACACAATATACAAACTATGTGTTGAAAATTACTGTAACAAATTTTAGGTCAAATATTATTTACTCATCAGAATTTCTCTAGCAGAAATATTTATCAGAGTAGAAAATAAATTACTAAATTGGGCTAATCAGATGAGAGAGTAGTGGTAAAGCCATTGGATATCAATTAAAAAAAAAAAAAAAAAAAAAAAAAAAAGCTGAAACTGGTATATAACTTTCAAATACATTTTGTGATAAAATACAATTGTGATTATTATTTTTTATTATTCTCTGTTGTCAGACATCCACTATTAGAATTAAATAATCTGTGGAGGGCAGTTACAAAATTTCATTAGGACTTTAAAAAAAAAAAAAAAAGTAAAGGGACATTTTAAAAGTACATATAAATAGAAAATAAATAAAAAAAGATTACTCACTGTAAAGTGTTGGATTGAAAAATAAAAAAATAAAACTGGTTAATTATTGCTCCTTCCTCTTCAGAGCCAAGAACAAAATATAAATATATACACAACTAAAAAGGGTAGAAAAATACTATCAGAGTCAGCAGTATAAATCAAAGACACATTATATTTAGACCCAACAGCCATTCTTTCTGCTTACAGAAAGAAGGCTGCTGAGACTTAATATAAGTAGTCTCAATTTTTTCTCTTATCCTTGGTTTTCCTCCCTCTTTGATTTATATATTTGTGTCTATATAATATATATATATATATATATATATATATTTAAAATGTTCATATTTAAATCCAAATACTATTAGAATTAGTGAAAGTTTTGACATATGCAAAATATATGCTCCCAAAAATACACTGACTGATACATACTTGCTAGTTATGAGTGTTGAGCATTTGAATATCAATTATGCAGTATTAAAAATGAATATTAGATTTTATCAAATTTAAAAGATCCAACTATTCACACAAAATAAATATGCTAATGTTATTATAAGAATTAGAATAGTGCCTGCATGTTTAAGTCATATATTCCACTCTTGTAGAAACTGTAGACACACACTTTCTAAACTTTTATGCCTTTTCTTTACAAGACTATCAGCCATACAAAGAACAGGAAATATTCTGTTGTCAGCACCAGGTCAGAGAGACCTTTAAGCTAACAAAGGTAAAGGAAATTGGTTTGAATCTGTGGCAATTAAATAACTAAAACATAAGGAATGTGAAAAAGAGAGAGAAATAAATAAATAAAAAGAAATATCAAATTTAAGAGAAGAATTAATTTTGCAGGAGTTTCACATAAATGTAAGGAATGGGTAGACTGAAAATGGGATTGGCCATATTTTAATACTAAACACAAAGTCCAAATTGTTTAACTAAATAAAATATACAGGCTGGTATATCTCAAGACAAAAAAAAAATGACAAAAAGAAAACAGGCCAGTTTGTATGATAATTCTCACTTGACAGTAATCTAACTCCGAAAAAGAAAGAAAAAAAAATCTTTTCTAAGAACTGAAATCAAGAAACTGATTATATATAAAAAGACTTATCCTTCAATGGAGTTGCAATGCCACAAAATCAATTTCAATGGCAAAACAAGCACAAAAATGTTAAGACTTAATTCAAATATAACCATCAAATGAATAGAAACTCATTCACTTTGCATAGAGTCTGAAGAAAACACCTTACTGTAACTGTGGCATTGAAGTTGCGAAAACAAAAAAAAAAGATGATTGCATGAAAACACATGAAACATTTAGTTGCAGTCAGTAACTGTTCACAGGGAATTTATTTAGAAATAGCTGGTGTGGACAGAAATGACACTGCATGTTGACTGTCAGTTTCACACCTCAAATGATCATGGACTAGAGTTCTGAAACTGATAGTTATGATGCAGTGTTGATTCTTCTGTCCATGCACACTGGTGCATGCTAAAAAATTCTGTCTACTTCACTTTGAAAAATCTAATCAAGTATCAAAACAAAAATCTTTTCAGCCCTACCTTCCTTTTATGTGTGCACATGTAGATAGATACAGATATAATAATTATTTGTTACATTTATAGCATACGAGTGCTTAATAATCAAAATAGGACATTTATAGATATTGTGAGACATGAAACTGACAGTAATCATCCAGTGTTAATTCCAATGGCCACACTCTTTTTCATATACATACATCTTTGGTTAACATCATATTGGGAATACTTTGTCTTAAGGTGGAAGTAAAGAAAGAGTTAATAATATCTCCAAACAAAAGCTATTTTTAAAACCACCATTCACTTGGATTTTTAGACACTAAATTTGTTCATTTTTATTTTATTAATTTTTAAATTCTCGGTTACAAAATGAAGTTAGAATGACCTATTTTTGTTAAACTATTGCTGGATTTACCTTTTTCACTCTGGTCACCTTCACTCGAAGATGACTTCAATGATAATCTTATAACTTATTCCCATGAAAATAACATAGCAGTGCCATCTGTGTTGATCTAGCTTTACAAAACTCCATTTTGCCAAGGGGAATTAACTCAAGAATTTTCTTTGATTATAATGTTCTTTTTCACATGCACTGATGTATGTTCATTGGGAGGGGGTCAGTTAGTTACAAGAGTTTAAAATGGTAAATAAATAAAACTATTGGAATTTATTTAATACTCATCTTCAAAACAATTTCCATTCATATTTGAGTTTGATAAAGTTACAATGAAAATTGCAGCAAATACGTATATGGCAAGGAGGTTAAAATTATTGTGGTAGGAATATTTCCAACAAGCTGGCGAAATAGCCATTGAACTTATTAGGAGTAAAACAACTTGCTTTAGTTATGGTTGAGAACCTTCAATTAATTTGGATGTAGGATAGAAAGAGAAGGACAAGTCTTGCATGAGACAATTTCTCACTTATTTCAAATCATTTCACCATTCCTCACAATGTGGGTTGCCACACAAACCATGCAAAAAAAGATAAAGCCAGTGAATCTCTTGCATCAATTCTATTCCTTTTGAATGGCATGCTTACTAATTGATTATACATACATACATATATATATATATTAGTGGTCCAAAAAGTTTTGTCAACCCTACATAATATAATTTTCAATTTCAAATGGCTGACACAAGATCCTACAGTTTGCAAGTGAAGAAGGGTGTGACAAAACTTTTGTACCACATTTACATATATTATTTATTTTAGGATATTAAAACATGTTAAAAATACCCACATAATGGCAATTATGTTTCAACACCATCAATGTGTCTCCTTGAGTGATGTTAAACTACTGGTGAGTGAAAGATTAATTTAAAAAGCAGGATATGTTAAAAAAGTAGGCTTGTGGGTTTTACCCTGATTAACCAATCAAATGTAACCTATATTAAATTCAAATTAAAAAAAAAAAAAAAAAATTTAATATAGGTCATGACACAAAGTTGTCTGCATATAAAACCTAGACAATTTCCTTATGGGCAGATACAGGTAGATACATAATTTTGTAAGATGTATTGAAATCAGACATTCAACTTTCCTAAAAAGTAAAAGCAAAAGAGATGGAGAGGTAATTTAACATAATGTTAGCTAGTTATATGCTTGTTCAGCTTCACACATAAAATTATATATATATATATATATATATAAAATGACCTAAATCTACTTAATAAATAAACTAATGCTAGGTTGTACTAGGTTGTAACCACAGAAAGAGATTTCTCTTAAAATATTTTCATTCTAGATAAATATATTATCCAAATTTCACATTCACTTCCCATATTTTAGGTTATATATATTCAGTACCACCTAGTATCTGTCTATATTTCTGAGATGAGGTATTATGTACACTATTTACATTAGTCAGACTATTGTCCTCATCTTTGTTGCCATATTTATCACAACATTTCGACCATTGTATGCTCTGGCCTTTTTGAGGCAGTTGGAATATCGAACTGAACTCTTTATTTCACTCACTGGGGTAGACTGTTCTAGTTCCACATGCCATGTCTAATGGGTGTCAGTTATCAGTTATCTACTGTTAATTCCCCTTTCCAAGTTCTCCACTGCCTTAACCAAGGACACATGGCATAGTGGATAAAGGCGTTAGTTAGATTCAGAGACAGAACCCAAAGTGGGAGTTCAATACCTGGTTAATGAGTTAACCAGGCAACCCTTTTTTAAACTTGCTTTTAATTTTTTTTTTTTTATAATAGCCCCCTACCTACACCCTATTTTCTGTATTTACACCCCACTATTAAGTGATTTTGAACTGTGAATCTGTGTGTAATTTAACTTTCCTCCAATGAGACCCAGAATATTATTTTTTCTTTAAAAAATCATAAATGATATTTCGTACTTGATGAGTTGGGAAAACAATGAAACTTCAGTCCCACTCCAAATGCAGGTATATGTATATTTATTAATCAGTCACTGGTGTGTTTGTTTAAAAATAAATATGCTAAAATTCACCTTCCCTGCTGTCTCTAGCTTAGAGGTAGATTCTCCAACTGATGCCAATTCAGCTGGGTTTCAATCCTAGCTCAAGGCAACTGGACATCTAGCCACACTGATGAGCTGTGGATGTATGTATGTATATAAATAAAAAGAAAGAACAGTAAGATATATAATCCAGTGTTCTTATAGATATTTTTATTTTTACAAAATAGTGCTCAATGTAAATTTACAGAGCATTAATATTTTACTTCTACTAAATGAAATATAGTCTATAAAAACCAATAATGAAAATATTTTAAAGTTGGAATTAAAATTGTAGTTATGAATTAAAATGAATTCTAACCTAAACTTCTTTTAAATTGTAATTAAATAAATAAATAAAATTTACTAAATCAGAGAAATGAATTAGCTATTTTTTACTTAAAAATTTTACTTAAAAAATATTTAAATATAAAATTTTTAAAAATCCTAATATAAATATACTTGATATAGAAAAATAATTTTACTCACTGTAAGTAACTCTAATACATTTTACTTGTATTAAATGAAATATAGTCTATAAAAACTAATAATGAAAATATTTTAAAGTTGTAATTAAAATTGTAGTTAATTAAAATGAATTCTAACCTAAACTTTTAAATTGTAATTAAATAAATAAATAAATAAAGTCTACTAAATCAGAGAAATGAAAATTTTACTTTTGTAATATTTAAATATAAAATTTTTAAAAATCATAATATACTTGATGTGATAATAATTCTACAAACTGTAATGGATTCTCATTACATTTTAATTGTTCTTGAAAGAAATATAGTATATTAAAAATTAAAAGTAAAAATATTTCAAATCGTAGTTAAATAAAAAGTAATCTTACCTAAAAAAAAAAACCCCAAAAATCTTTAAATATACGAAGGAAAAAAATTCCGTAAGAATTTTAGCCGTTAACAATATAATTTTATAAAAAAAAATCCAGATGACACACTTTTAACGGATGTTAGATTTCATTGAAAAATACATCCCTACCCACTACCAAAACGTAGCAATAACTGATACATTAAATTATAGACATATTGAACACCCAGACACCCCCTGTCTAGAAAAATAGATTTATCTGTAACCTTGGAAACATGAATTTTGTTTTAGCTGTGTATTTAAAACCCAGTAATTTTAAAAGTTACTCCAAAATTCGCTTGAAGATGAAATAGAATTAATGTCTTTAATTTAATCACAAAATTAAATTCGGGGCTTTTAGCTTCCATTTTTGAAACATGGTTAGAACTGTGTAGCGAAAAAAAACATTTTAAATCAATTAATTTATAATATATAGATAGATATATATACATATATATATATATTATAAAGAGATAACCATACATTGAATTATTTAGCAATATTAATGCAATTAATGGCGAAATCTCTTTGCTAACAGACTTAATATAAGCATTAACCTACTAACAATCCACTGTATCCTTATGTATAAAATTGTTGTCAGATGGATCTGGTGTATTTTTTTGAGCAGCATGTACTTTCAAGGATTTCATGTCATCATCAGGCTGTAATTTTTTCTTTTAAAATCAAAACTCGAAGACAAAATAAATGTGTTGTAAACCGAAAGATGTTTTAAGAATGCGTTATTTATTAATGATTATATAATATTGGAATGTGCAAGTCGCAACACTAAAGTTCAAATATTTCAAGTGAGAATTTTTTATATGAATTTTGTAATTTGGTAAATCCACGAATTCTTTTGTTGTAAGTGTTTTCCAGTTAACGTCACATGAACTAAGTACACAGTTCAATTAATAGAGTGATATGTCTTAGTAGTATTTTTCCTCCAGAATTTCGTACTGTGGATCAATTGTTTTCATAAACATATTATATTAGGCAGCATATATTTTATATTATAAAGAGATAATCATACATTGAATCAATTAGCAATATTAATGCAATTAATGGTGAAATCTCTTCACTAACAGACTTAATATAAGCATTAAACTACTGATGTAACAGAGAGAGGTTGACGCACATGAATGCACACACGCAAATATAACGTTTATTGATTGAAGATGGAAAGCATGATCTTTCATGAAAGTTACAAACTGTATCAGCGCTATTAATAGGAAAAAATCTAGAACAATGATATATGAAACCTGAGACAGCTGATGGATAAAGAATAAATTTCAAATCAGGTTGGCGAGGACTTGTTTATAAACAAATGCAAAAGGGCAGGAGGCAATGTTTAATTTGGCTCATTAAAAAAAAAAAAATATAGACGGAAATAATATTTTTGATAAAAACATATTGAAGTAAATTGGACCGAGGAGGTAAGATCAGTGTATGTTTACTGCTAGCGAAATCTGATTTTTTTTTTTTTTTAAGCATATCACCCCAAGCAAGGCGGGAAGCCACTAGGATGCAAGGGGTTACAGAAAATATAGAGCGAGATCAGATAGGAATGATAGAAGAGTATGAGGAGAAGGGTAGTGGATAGATAAAGTTAATTGGAGATGTCGATTGACATTACACTTGAATAGCTGGAGATTATAGCTCTCAGGGAAACTGGAATAGGAAAGGGAGTGGTGTGAGACATGAAGCTATTAGAGTAGAAGAGACGGCTACATTTAGGAGTTTCAACAGTGAAGGGCGCTTGAACTCTGGGAACCAACGAATGTAGCTCCTCAGAGCAATTACCATGAAAGTATTTGTAGAACAGACAGAGAGAGGCGATGGCGCATCTGTGAGAAAGTGACTGTAGACAAGATGCCAGAGCAGGGCCAATTATATTGCATATCCGCCTCTGGAGCCTATCAAGAACCCCGAGGCAAACAGAAGGGGCTCCAGACCATATATGGCAGCAATACTCCATGCAAGGGTGAATTGTTGATTTGTAGATCTGGAGGATCAATTCTGGGGAGAAAAATTTCCTGGCACAGGACAGGGAGCCAACTTTCCTTGCGGGGGATGAAGCAATTGACTCAATGTATTTGTTCCATCTCAGGTCAGCAGTCAACGCGAGACAGAGCAGCCGCAGAGAGTTGCTCTTGAGAAGTTGAGTGTCAGACATTCTAATGGAGGGCAGGGAAGGATCTCTGTGGTGATTAATAGAGAGCAGTTTTGTTTTTGAAGCGTTAAAGTTGACCAGCCAATTCCTGCCCCAGTTCACAACCGATTGGTGGTCCTAAACATAAGTTGTATCCGCTAAATTTGGTCATCGAAAAAAACAATGAAATGAACATTGAACTAATTAATTTTATCCACTAAGAGATTTGAAATAGATCTGAATTTAAACTTTACTTATGGCGACACTCGTGTTAAGTGCATGAACAACCTGGCTTATAACCTTCAGTTTGCTATATAAACGCAAGTTTTGCCGAGTTAGGGAGACTTGTGCGTTAGACGAGAGCGATGTTGAAAGAGAGAGAGAGAGAGAAAGACTGTCGTTGCAGTGAGTCGGTCCAGTGGCGAGTCAGAGATAAGGACTTCAAGAAATATCATCATCGTTGTAGCAGTCACATTGAAAAGTCGCTGAAACTTAACGTTTGTCACTTATGACAACCAACTGAAAAGCTACACTTCCACGTAGGGCTGGAATTATGAGTTACATATCCTCCCAAGTTGATTGGGAACGAGTTAATCACACACACACCTCTCTCTGTTGGTATAATTGGTAGAGGAGTGGTCCTCTGTTCTTATGTTAATTGCTTTTCTATCCTTTCTGTAAACTCTTTCTACTGTTGTTGTTTTCTTATATAGAAGACATCAATATTTTACCCATTGTTGTTCGGCTTCTGCAGATATTACTTCCTTATTTGCCACATTCTAATTTTCCTGCCACCCACCCTCACAGCCGTGCCTACATCCCCAATCGACCATGAACGCATAGACAACACCCCGCTTACTGGATCTAAAAACAAACACAACATGGGCAGCAGGCAGAACTTGGCCAGTGACCGGTCAAACAATCTACGGGTACTCAGGGAGTGTGCGGCCAGCTAACCCTGAGTTCAGTTCAGACTGAGTGGGCGCCTCAACCCAAAGAGGAAGACGCCGGAGGTTGAGGGGCTGAAGGGACGAGTGGTAGACTAACAATCCACTGAATGATGTGATCCTTATATATAAAATTGTTGTCAGATATAATATCCCTGCTTGCTAGTAGCAGGGAACTACAGGAGTGTATGACTGTTTCTGAAGAAAGTGAACTTTATCTGTAGTTTTCACTTGTTTTATCGTTAATTTTGGTCAGACCTTGTATTAGTTAGATGGCTTCTTTCAAATTGTTTTTAAGACAGAGGCTGGAAGCTTCCTGAGTCTCAGAATTCTCTCCTTGGTCATTTTGACAGTTTTATTGAGGAAGTGTGTGTTAATTGTATGTAATCTTTTAGTTCTTTGGGAATGTGTGTGTGTGTGTATGTGTGTGAGACCTGAACACCTCTGCAAGCATGTCTGTCATGTGTAGGTGAGAAATGTAGTTAGGGCTTGATTCATGGGATTATATATTAATTCTATCTATTTTGTTAAATTTATGGTTAAGCCTGCCTGGACAAAGTGTCTTGAAGCTCAAAATTCATGTCTTTCAGGTTCCTCTAGTATTTTTCTAAGGTTATCTTTTCTGTCTATTTCTATTTTTTCAATTATAGTGAATTTTGCATGGCTTTTAAAATCATGATCTTTCCCAATGCAAATGTTGTTCTACAGGTAATAATCTTACGTGGGAAGCAAATACCATATATGTAATATAATAGTAAGTAGTCCACCACAAGCAGTGGTTTACCTACTTCACGCCTCTGGCAAGTATTGTATTTTGTCAATGTTATAAAGATTAGCATTTCATTTCCAACCTCAGTTTTGGTTATTCCTCATTTAGTAACCCTTTCTAGGTTACAACATTTTGGTGACGAGGATTTGGCCAAACTCAAGTAGACGCTCACCAGTACAACATTTGGTGAATAAAGATTTCAACAGAACAGAACTCATGTAAATGTTCACGAATACAATATTCTATGAACGAAGATATTGGCAAAACTCATAAAAATTCACCAAGGCTACATTGGTGAAGGAAGATCAAAAAATTGCCAAAGCTACAAAGCATTTTTGGTTACAAAGATTTCCTAAAGATGGGATATCATTCCAACTACAGAGAACTGGAAACGTAATGAAAGGTATGTGAAATTGAAAAATTGTATCTTTTCAATTTACAAAAATTATGTATTGTTGATAGGGTTTTCTTGGTATAAAGGTGTCATGTTGGAAGTTAATTAGTAGGAAAATTGAGTGTGTTTTTGAGAGATGGTCGTGTAAAAAAAAAAAAAAATATATATATATATATATATATATATATACTTTTGTGAAAAGTTAGTTCACTTATCAGCACAAAATGAAGGATTTTAGAACCGCTTTACTGGAAATATTGAGACATTACAAACAAAGACTTGAAAAATTCGAAGAATTGTTTATAGAACAACAATAAAAAAAATGTCAACGAGTAACAAGAACGAAGATTCCGGTGTTTTTTCACAGAACACTATCGCAAATGCGATTGCTGAATTCAATTATATGCCAGAAGAAGAGGTAAAATTTTCATCGTATTACCATAGATATGAAGACCTTTACAAAACAAGCTGTGCAAATTAGTCTGACCACAAAAAGGTCAGACTAGTGCTAAGGAAACTAGGTACTGTCAAACACACAAATTTTGTAAATAACATATTACCAAAAAAAAAAAAAAAAAAAAAACTAGTGACCTAACATTTAAAGAAATGGTTACTATGCTTTCTGTTCAAATGTTCAGCCCAAAGATGTCGTCATGCCATAAAAGATGGAAATGCATGGACTTAGTAAAAAAGGAAGATGAAGATTTCACAATGTTCGCAAGCATTGTGAACGATCAGTGTGAGGGGATCAAATTGGCAGAATTAAGCCCTGACAATTTTAAATGCCTGATATTTGTTCAAGGGTTGGTGTCAACAAAAGACACAGAATTCAGGATAAGGGTTTGAAAACAAACCCACTCTGACTTTACAAAACCTAGCAGAAGATTGTCAGAGGTTTATAAATGTTTGACAAGATGCCAAAAATATTGAAGTAAGCGGTATGTGGCACATTAAAAAAGTGTGTCAAGAAAATAAAGTGACAAAGAAAAAAAACATTACCCCTAAACCCTGTTATGCATGTGAAGAACTCAATTTTTATAATGACTGTCCATACAAAAATAAAGAATGTTTCCATTCAAAAAAAAAAAAAAAAAAAAAAACTGACATAAGTAAACTCACTGTAAGGTAAAAGTAAAAAAAACAAGTGAATATTTACATTAAAGTTACTAATGTTGATGAATCTGGTCAGAATAGAAGGAAATTTGTGCAGGTAAAAATCCTTAACAAAAATATTAAATTACAATTGGATAGTGGATCCAACTTAAGCATAATAAATGTATATACATGGAAAAAAAAATAGGAAAACCAATGTTAATGGCTACCAAGAAAATCGCTCGTAATGTTATAAGACAGAAAATAAAATTTGAAGGGGAATTTATAACAAATGTGACATTGAATGGGAAAATATTGAAATTAAGACTGTAATGAAAAATACAAATAACCTTTTAGGAATGGACTGGATGGAGCAGTTTAAGTTATGGAACAGTCCAATCAGTTCATTTTGTCAAGAAGTTAAAAGGTTTTACCAACAAAGCAGAAAGTTTAAAAAAAGAATTGAAAATAAAAATTCCAAGAGGTACTTTCTGGTGGGTTAGGCAGGTGCGATAAAATGAAATTTAAGTTAAGGAAAATGTACAACCGGCTTTCAAAAAGAAAAGGAATGTACTCTTTGCATTGTTAAAGCAGATCAATGGTGAGCTTGACACTAAAAAAAAAAAAAAAAAAAAAAAAAAAAAATGGGTGTTTTATCTAAAGTTTATTATAGTGATTGGGCTTCACCAATGGTATATATAAAGAAAAAGTCTAAAGAGATATGTGTCTGTGCGGATTTCTCTACAGGCTTAAATGATGCTCTCAAAAGTTACCATTGCCCACTTTCAGGGCCAGAGGAGGTTTTTGTGCAAATTAGCAGGGGTCAGATATTTTCAAAGAATCAACCTAAGTGATGGGTATCTGCAGATTGAAGTGGATGACGAATGCTCCAAATTACTTACATCAAACGCACATCGAGGAATGTGTAAATTCAATCATTTGGCTTTTGGAATAAAGGTCGCCCCCAGCTATTTTTCAGCAAGTAATGGATATAATGCTTAGTGGACTTGACTTTGCAGTCACTTATCTAGACGATGTTTTACTGGAAAGTGAGAACCCAGAAGAACACATGAAAAATGTTTCAAGGTTTTCAGAAGGATTCAAGTTGAAAGACGAAAAATGCAAAGTTTTTTATGGATAAAATCAAATATTTGGGAAAGATAATTGATAAAAATGGCAGGAGACCAGATCCAGCATGAGCCAGTGCTATAAAAGACATACCTGCTCCTGAAAATGTCAGCTTCCTACAAAGATGAAAAAACATGCATTGTTTGTGAGCTTCGTTAAACAGACTATTAAAAAAAGACTAAATAAATGGGTTTGGATGATGGAGTGTCAGGAAGCATTCAAAAAAATTAAAGGAATGCTAACATCAGACTTGTTTTTGACACATTACAATCCAAAAAAAAAATAATCGTAGCAAGTGATGGTAGTTCATACAGAATAGGAGCTTGCATTATGCATAAACTTGAAGACGGATGGTTAAACCTATTGCACATTCATCCAGGATGCTTCTTCCAGCCGAAAAGAATTATTCCATAATAGAAAAGGACAGTTTAGAGATTGTGTTTGCCCTTACAAAATTTCACAGATTTATCCACAGAAGGTTTACCTTACAAACAGATCACAGATCATTGCTAGCTATTTACGGGTCCAAAAAAAAAAAAAAAAAAAAAAAAAAAAAGGCCTACTGACCTATACAGCTAATAGGTTACAACAATGGGGAACCATCTTATTGAATTACAATTTCAGGATGGAATTCTTGCCATCAAGTAAATTGTCCAAACTTATGCCCCAAAATAGTGAACCTTTGGAAGACACAGTCATTGCATCTCTAAAAGCAGAAGTAGAAATAAAAAAAAGTTCTATGCAATACTGTGCAGGAACTAGCTGTGACTATGGAAGAAATAAAAAGTAAAGCATTGGATGACAATTTTATTGTGAAAATGAAGAAAAAACTAAAAGACAGGAGTAAAACAGAATCCGATGTATATTCAATTTGCAATGATGTTCTCATGTACAGCAAAAGAGTAGTGATACCTTTATCACTACAGAAACAAATCCTGATAAAATTTCATGCAGGACAGCCTGGTATATCCAGAATGAAAAGCTTAATGAGAAGTTATGTATACTGGCATAGCATGGATAGAGACATTGAATGTTTATTAAAGTCATGTAAAGGCTGTGCTTTGGCAATTAAAGCACCACCAATAAAGTCCAAAACATGGTCAGAAACTGACTGCCCATGGTCATGTCTGCATATTGAGTTTGCTGGTCCACTTAACGGGTCATATTATCTGATTATCATAGACAGTTTTTCCAAGTGGCCAGTTATATTGAGATATAAGAACCAACTCCGGAAGTAGTACTTGGATTTCCACACGAACTGTTCATGAGGTTCAGGATACCAGATTCTATTGTTTCGGATAACGGCTCCCAATTTACATCAAAAGAATTCAAAGGATTTTGTAAAATGTTTGTGATAGAGCACATAACAATAACCCCTTATCACCCTAGAAGAAACAGCCAGGCAGAACATTTTGTGGATACCTTTAAGAGGGACCTAAAAAAAAATCCAATGGCTGGGCCAAAGATGCAACATTGCAACAGTTTCTACAAGTATATTGGCTTACACCAAATGAAAATGTGCCTTCCAGCAGAAATTATGTTTGCACGGCAAATAAGATGTCTTTTACAAGCTGATACCAAATAAATAAAGTCGAACATACGGTACAAAAACTGGAAATAAATTTTACGAAGTGGGTGAAAGGTTTTTTACTGAATGGGGGAAAGATATTGGGAAGTTGAAATTATCATCAAAAGAATCAGTAGGATGATATATTTAGTAAAAGGACCGAAAATGGTGCACAAAAGGCACTTGAATCAAACAAAAAGTAGGCATATAGATGAAGAGAATGACACTTCAGTTGATGTCAAGCCCATGGAAGTTCTTTTTGACACATTTGATGTACCCATTCCTTGGGAAGCTCAGAGACAAAAATCCCAAAAAAGAAAGTAAGAGGAAACAGAGAAAATCGACATTAACCCAAAAAGGAAAAGATATTGACTCTGTGCAGAGTAAATCTAAAAACGTGAGTGTTATATAGCATACCTATGAACACTAATGGGAATGCCCCAATCCTCATAAATATGTCGGACACTATTATAAGTGGGGAGTAATATACTGTCTAAGTAGTCCACCACTAGAAGTAGTTTACCTATTAATGCTGCTGGCAAGTATTGTATTTTGTTGATGTTATAAAGATTACCATTTCATTTCCAACCTCCGTTTTGGTTATTCCTCATTCAGTAACCCTTTCTATGTTACAACTATATATATATATATATATATATATATATATATATATATATATATATATATATATAAATATAGTCTTAAGATGTGCTATATTTATGGGATAAAGTGCTCAATATCAGAGATAGAGCGTGTGTAAATATAAAAGTGAACATTGAAGTCAACACTCAGAGGCAACAGGCTGTTTCATGCTAGCTGCAATCATTGTGCCTAGCATGAAACAGTCTGAGTGTTGACTTCAATGTTCACTTTATTTATATATATATATATATATATATATATATAATGATTAATACAAATGAAAATTCGTTGGTTATCTGTTAGATAAAGTTGAGTAGACAAACTTTTCTGTAATTGTTCAGTCCACTCTTCAAGAGGTTTTAGGACTGACTTGATTTTCTTTTTTTCCTTATCTTTATACTAAATTTGATGCAATTTATTGATGCACTAATTAGGATACACTTATTATTTGGTATTAGGTTAATTTTTTTGTCTCTTTTTGTGTGTGCATGCATATGTGTCAAATGTCATGGTTATTTAGCCTTTTCATCATTTTCTTGACTCATGATACACACTCTCACCCTATTCCCTCTTTTTCTCTTTTATCTCTGAGTGTCAAAGATATATACACACACATACTTGATTATGTGATTAGTGACAGTTTTTTCATTTAATCACATGTCTTATAATGAAATAGGTGATTAGTCCTTGATTTGGACAAACCTTACCACGTTTGTTCTATTACAATGGGAATTGTTTATAATTTCCCACTTCATCACAATTGCACAAAACAATCAGAATGTAATCATGGATTTCTTTCTTTTATAAGTCAACGACTGGACAATGAAATTAACAATTCAAAAGTGAAATTCCCAATTGATACTGAATCATTCCATCTGTAGACTGATTAACAATATAGCTATTTTACAATTTGCTAATTCTTGAACTGTTGGTGTATGAGACATTGTGGGGTGATTTTGATTTGTTTCCCCCCATCTTTCTAACACAGTATATTGGGTACTTCCAAGCTTTGATATTTCTAAAAAGTGAAGTCTGAAATGATGGTATGTATTTACTTACAAAGTCCGATCAATACATCTGTAGTCTGACGTCGGTATTAACTGAATTTTGATTAGAAATTTTCACCGGATAATGTTTGATTTGTGATTAATATTCGCTACTGAATTAAGTGCATTAACAATGAAGAAGATTATGTTGGAAAATAAGTCTGTTTCTATGGCTTATATCTGTCATATTTATTTAAAAATAAAAAACTTACATTGCACTTAGTTGGTTTGCATAATAAAACCAGACACCCATAAACAATATTCTTTTATAATGATACATATTAAAAAGCTGAAAATTCACAGATTTTAATCATTTTACCCCAAGAAAGGCAATAAAGCCACTAAAACATAAGAGGTTTCCTAAAAGTGAAAGAATCTGAGAAAACTCATTATTAAGGAGAGAGGACAATAAAAGAACAGGAATTAAGGAGACAAGATAACAATTGACATTTAAATTTTTGAAGATCAAAGTTGATTGCCAAGCAAGAAGTACAAAAGAAGAAATTGTTAGCATAGAGTTTATGGTTACATCTAGCAACAAAGTCTCATCAGTTTACAGTTGAATTGTCTAGAGGCAACTGTAAGTTCTATGCTAATATTTTCTTCTCTTGCACTTTTCACTTGTGAAACTCTTCTGGCACCATGCTTTTCAGCCAACTTTAATCTCCAAAAATTTAAATGCAATGTCAATCATTATCTATTGTCTTCTTGATTCCTCCTTTTTTATTATTTTCACTCCTTAATAATGTTTCCATTTTTTCTTAATCTTTTACACTTAGTAACCCCTTGTGTTTTAGTGGCTTTACTGCCTTCCTTGGAGTGAAATGATAAAAAAAAAAATAAATAAACGAAAAACAATTACCATGAAAATATTTATAGAAAAGATAGGGAAACTACGTTATGGTGGTGGGAAATTGAGTGAACTGAGATGCCAGGTCAAGACTGATAACATTGCAAATTCTTTTTTGGATTTTGCCAAGAATCTCTAAATATAAAAAAGCACCAAACCAGATGTGACAGCAATATCCATAGATGAATGGTAGACTTATCAAGGAGTAAGATAGATTCTGACAAGAAAAATTGTCGACAATGACACTATGAAAACGCACATGGAAGCTACGTTATGCCATTAGGAAAGTGACTGACGCTGAGATGTCAGGTCAGGAATAATGACATTGTAAATTCTGATCATATAAATTAAAGTATATACTGAAAGTTTTAGCAACATTAATTTTATTGGGAAAACATTAACTGGTGTAATAAAGTTTGACAATGTATAATAAATTGAAGAATTGTCAAATTTTTACTCAAGCACAAATCTAAGTAAAATTATTGCTTTTCTTCTCTCTCATTAGGCTATAGACTTATTAATGTAATTATGTCTATTTAAGCATACCAAACATTAAACAATGGTATTTAAAATGAACATATATCTTTTTAATTAATGAATCAACCTAATTGTTATTTTCAATTGATGTCATTCTCTCACTAGTACAACTTCTGAGTAAGGGTATCTAGGTGAAGGAATAGGTTATCTACTCACTAAACAACATATTTCAAGTAATAGTGGTTATTGTGGAAGCATTATCAGAAATAGTTACACCTTTAAATATATAGTGATCACAATATATTATGAAGTTAATTAGAACAGCAGAAAATATGATCAAATACTGTAGCAATTTTGTTTGGATAGTCAGCTTTTTATTTAAATGACAAGTTCAATTTGAAAATATCTAAGTGAGACTTCTTAATATCAGACATTATTTTACTCCAGGATGCAAGCTTCCCCAAAGTCTGTCAAACATGATGAGTGTATTGGCAGCGGTTTGAATTCAGATTTCTCCTTTTCCTAGACTTGTTAGCCGCCAAAGACCAATCTGTCTTGATATTTAAATCATGGCTGAAAGCAGGAAAAGTGGATTCATACCTTTTTAAAGAGCATTAGTATGAAATGAACACAACAATCTCAGCTAGAATTTGAACTCGGCTTGCAAATTCCACTCTCTGCACCAATAATTGTTATGTCACCAAAACATCCCATGAAATTTACACTTTACCAAAATTAGGGATTTCCAAAACAGTGTTGAAAAAAAGATGCAGTAAAATTTGGGCAATAAATAAGTCAGCAAAAAAAAATACATTTATGTTGCTGTTTCAAATCCCTGATTATGTAAAATAATGAAGAACTAATACAGATGAACCAATTGAAAGGGGGTAAAAAAAAATAAAATACAGGAGTTACCTCCCTTTTGTTTACAGTAATAACTTTGGCTCATATCTCCAGAATACGAGGGGCGGCTAAACAGTTCATAGGCTGGCCAAAATATACCTCCACAGATTCGTTAAAAAATGAGCATACCACAATGAAAAAAAAAAATTCCCCAAATTTAATAAAACAATGTTTTATCACCAAAATCTTTTTTATTATTAAGAGGAAAGACCAAAGGATTTTTTTTATTATTAAATTATATTTTTTGATCCTTTTTAAAGAACATTAGAAATTTTGGTTAAAACCAAAAAAACTAACCGATTTCAAAATTTTGCAAAAATCAAAATAATTGTCAGATTTTAATTAAACTTTCCGGACTTATTCACTAAATTATTATTTTTTTTTTTTAAAAGAAAATCTTGGTAAAAACTTTACTTTTTATATCTGTTGCCCTCCACTAATTTAATTATATTTAAATTTTGAGAAATTAAATTTTGTACAGCTTAATGTTTATATTATTTATATGCAGAACTCCTTGGAGAATTTAAATCTTTTTGTAAAACAAGGCTGCCAGTTATTGAATATCTGCTCTGAATCATAAAATAAAAAAAAATGCAATAAAACTTAGACATTATTTAATTAGAAAAGCTTGTAATTGCTTTTATGAGTAAGATATATTAGACACTATTGTGTTAAGAAAATTTTTTTGTTGTTGAATAATGAATTTTTATATGAATTATTTTCCCTTTTTAATTAGAATATTTTATAAAGTTTCAAATCTATTAAATTTCTGTATTAATTTGAGCAGTTAGGTGATATTGTTATTAAATAAAAACTACATTTACTAATCATAAATGGAAAAGTTTACTACAATTCATTGAACCCAATATTTTAAGAATTTTTTGTCTGTGTATAAACGTGCCAATTTTTGTAAATACAGTCATCCATACACAACCTTATTAGAAAATAAGAGAGCATTATAACTATAGTAGATTTAATGCTAAAATACCTAAAATTCAATAAAACATTAGTATATTACAATATTTTCTTAAGAATTACTAGGTCGGTAAAAATTATATAAAAACGGCATGTTCACATTATATTCCCCAAGTAATTTTTACAGATATGTCCACTATAGAAAAAAATCAGATAAACTTCTGTTTTTCATATTTTTCATGTTAAAAAATGCATTTCTGTGATATTTTAAACTTAAAGTTTCAAGTCAGATTAATTAAACTTCAAAGCAACTAATATTCCTCAGTTTCAAAAAAGTAAATTTTATTTTTGAATGATTTTTCATAAAGAGAATTACATTGAAATGCCAGATGGCTAAAAATGGCGCTAAAATCAGTGATTTTAGCAATTTTAAAACAAAAACATGTTTTTACACTCTACATTTCTTGAACTGCTGTCCTCATCTTTACTGTCAAATTCACGATGTTTCACCCATTATACATTCCAGCCTTTTTCAGTTGATATTTGTTGATATTTCAAACCAGACCCTTTATTTAGTCCACGGGGTAGATTGTTCTAATTCCACATACCATACCTATGGATATCTTAATTTTTATTAATTCGCCGTGATAACTCAAAGTGTTTGTTCTCTCTGCTGAGGCCAGAGATTGAACTCACAACTCAGTCACTTTTTGGATCAATTAACCACTGGGCCATATGGATAAAAGTGTTGGTTGATTGAAACGTTGTGAATGTGACAATAAAGATGAGGACAACAGTCCAAACAATATTGTAATAGTAAATAGTATAAAAATATTTATAATACCTCATTTCGGAAATATAGACAAAAAAAAAAAACATCTTTCTAGTAAATTTCAATTAGTTTTGAAATACAGAAAAAGTATTTTGCTTATTGGAAATATTAAATTTCTATTTTAGCTTGAAATTGAAACTAAAATAAAAGCTTAAAAAAAGAATTTATTTTTTAAAATTTAAGTATCACGTTTTTGTGTAGGTACCTGACTAAACATGTAAGTGTACTGTACCAGAATAATACAACAGCTGTCCGCCCAGCCTATGAACTGACCCTTCCTTGTATAGTTCATGACTGGTCTCCTTAATTCTGGTGGGGAAAGACATTTTAAAAAATAGTTAATGAAAAACAAACACTGATAACAAACCTAACTTAGTTGAGGTATTTTTAGTCAACTAAGTTAGGTTTTCAGTATTTGGTTCAGATATTTTTTAGCAAATTCTTTAAAATCTTTCATTGTGAATTAAAGTTATCAAAAAGAACTTTTTTTCTCTCTTCTATTGCAACCAGCGTGATTTATCATTAAATAATTTCATTTTTCAAAATTTATGGCAAAAAAATCAATTAAACAAAAGGAAATTTCATCATGATTAATTTTTAGTCTGACATGAAGAAACAAAAAGATGGACATCCAGAGTCAGGACAAATCCCGGTGTCCGGTGAATGTGTGGCACAGTGATGCCTCATCAGTCGTCTCATAAAACTGATAGCTAACTTTCTTTAAGTCAATCAATTCAATACTATTTTCTCGTGGGTTTATACATCACAGCACCTCGAAACTCCATTGATAGGAATTAGCCGTGCTCGCTAGAACCATATTCTTTTTGTTGTCGAGGCAGGGAGACGAGGAATTTTTCTCTCTCTCGCCCACGTATGCGTGGGATTCCCACTTATAAAAATGGTTTTGTTTTTTGTGCCATCTTTCATTAAAAAAAATGAACGGGCCGGTTTTCTGGTGTTTTGCATGAGCCGTATTGGCCTCTCAAATCCGCCCCTGTCCAGAGTGGGTCAAACCCAGTCACTCTCTCTCTAGTAATTAGACAACCTTCTTTTTTTTTAACCACTACTCCACGTCAATGCACCTTTAAAGCTTAGTATTACAAGGCCACAATTTTGTTGAGGCACCCAGTAAGGATTGCATTCATTACAGAAATAAAAAAAAAAAAGACTCGGAGGCTAGTAAATAACAGTACTATATTTTACGACAAGGAAAAATATTCCTTGATGGCATGAATTCTCGTGATGGTGGGCAGAAGAAAAGATGACAACGAGTACACAGTTACTGACAAAATCTCAAACAGGTGGTAGTTCTAGAGAGAGAGAGACAGTGCAAATAAACATTTATTTTAAAAAAGACAAAAGTAAAACAAAAATGTTTGTGCCTACATACACAGTCATACACAATAATAAAAACTTGAGAATTTGCATCAATTCGACACTTATGTACTCTAGCCCACTAACTTTTTTTAAACAGATCGATGTAAAAGGTATAGGCTAAAAATAAGAAGCATGTGACTGCTCTATGAAGGAAAAATAAATGAATATTGCAAGATGAATGCAGTGAAAACAGTCAATTTATTGTCTTTTTAAAGGATTATTCTCGTCCACACAAATTATCACAGAATTAGATATTGGATTCAGATTCAGAATTAAATTAAAAAATATCAGGTTTGTTTTTCACAAAATGTAGGAGAGAGGACCACCAAAAAAATACTATTGCTCTTGAAGATGAACTTTTTTTTTTATCTTAATCAAACCAGGCACCTGATTTAAACTACGTGCAATTAAAATAAAGATTTACTTGGCTTTTCAAAATATTTTGTTAATGATTTTTTAGTTAAAATTTAAAAAGGATATATTAAGTTTTTTAAAATTTTAAATCAGTTTGTTTGTCTCTTTTTCATTCATTGTTTGTTTTTACTGGACAATATTTTTTAAAAAGTTGTTCCAGATCATTTATCCAAGTGGTGAACGAAAAAATAATCAAACATTATTTTAAATTTAGGGTGCACTGTCATCTTCACTTAAAATCTAAAAATAAATCCAAGTAAGAAAAAGATGTTGTCAACGACGTATCTTTTTTTTTTTTTTTTTTTAAAAAAAAAAAAAAAAAAAATGCCATATGATCAGCAATTATCACAAACGAATTGTACCTGGAACAAAAAAAAAAAAACAAAAAAAAACACGCCCTAAAAGTAAAAAGAAAATCAAATCGCTCAATTCAATCAATGTGTTTGGCTTTTTTGGAGCTTTACAGAAATAATCAGACAGTAAGTAAGAAACAAATCAAGCTGAATTAATTCTTATAAATAAATAAAACTCAGTTATAAAATATTATTTTTTAATTCTCTAAAAATCAATTTAATTCATTAAATAAGCTTTAATTTCCTTTCTGCTTCTTGCGTATTTTACTTTCATTTCAAATATGAATTCAAATTTTCAGGCCAAATTGTTTTTATAGTCAATACTACATACATATCATTTTAAATTTGATACTTCCTTAGGAGTTTTTAATTAAATCTTAAATTATGTAAATTCATGTAGTTAAGGGATTAAATTTCTACCAAGATTTAAACTCGTCGTAAATACTAGAATTTATTTTGATGAAATAGGCACCAAGATTTTTCTTGTTCCGTAAAATTAAATAATAATAATAACGAAGCGATGGGGTTTTATATATAATGCCACATGTTTACTTCTTTCAAAAAAATGCATCTGGATTTCCATGTGTAGCAAAAATAAAATTACCCTAAAAATATAAAAGGGAAGTATTTGTTTTTTCCGTCATTTTTAAGGAAAAAAACTGTTTTTTTTTAAAACAAATTGCTACTTAGGCCGACGGCTACACTTACGATCATTCAACAAGGATTTTAGAATCAAAACATTAAGAAACAAAAAGTCCTTGGATGTTTTATCGTTGCATACTATACCTACCCGAAGTCCTTTCTCTTTTTCATTTTTTAATTCGAGCTCAAAAGCCCGGAAAGAAGCTGTAAGTCCTCTTTGTAATAAATATTCCTTCACCAATTCGTCGACATGAGTTGCTGCGGCCGCCATAGCAGCGACTGCACTGCCCTCTAACGGCGCCCGCACTTACTAACACCTTTTACCATTTCTGCATTTTTAATTTGTTCAAATTCCTTATTAATTACTCTTCCTACACATTCCTTTTTTAATTGGACTATCAAATCAACTTATTTGCTTGTGGTAGTATCTATCTAATTCCCCCATTATAATAAATAAGGAAACATTATCCTCCTTATAGAAAAATACTTATTTTCTGATATAACTGTTTAATACAATTTTAAAAGAAATGAAGAAAAAAAACACACTAAATTTTAAAATCTACAATACAGAGGATTGTTGCTGTCAGTAATATATATATATATATATATATATTCAGCCTTTCTAACATTTGCAACGTAGGAGAGAAAACAAAAACTCTTTCTCAAACTCAAAAATGAACAATTACTAAGCAAGCAAAAACATTTTTTAGATATTACTTTTAGTGTTAGCAAACTTAAAGCATAAAGGAATAGCAAAAGAATACTTTGAATTTTTCACACCAATAAGCGATGTGATGAATCCCTTAACCTATTAGGCTTGTAAAATTACCAGATGTATTACACTCATAGCAATAGTGATGTGTCTAGGGTCCCATTCCTCTTCAGGTTTGTTTTGAATTCAGACTCTTCTTCTTCTGGGCTGGTTGCCACTCAAGGCAAGAGAGCCCAGTCTGCCCTGCTATGAATTTATCGCTTCTCTCCCCCAGCTAGAGGTTAATAACCTTTAGTTGGGGGAGAGAAGTGATGAATTCATACCTTTCCAAAGATAATTTTGTGAAAATGAAATCAATAGCCTTGGCTGGAATTTGAACTTGACATGGTAATCCGACTTTCTACATCACTGATCACTCTGTTACGTGCACACACACCCACATCAATATGATCTGAAGTAATATCCAGATTTTAATAATTAAAATAATTAGTATGTAAAGATTTCAGAGACATGTCAAAAAGCAACTTTTCCTAGAATCTGCCAAATATATTGATTATCTTTCTATATTTGGCAGATTCTAGGAAAAGTTGCTACAATTAAAATTAAGCATCAGTGGGTATAGTTAAAAAGAAATCTGATCATGGAGTATAAAAAGAGAACTTTTAACCAATCTCAGTTGAATTTAATTAAATTAAAAAATGTTTGAGTTTTTAGTCCCTGAAAACAGACACATTTGGGACTTTACAACAAAAATGACAATTCATGAAATTCGTGAAATTAAAACTGAAAGAATTTTCTTATTTACAATAATTTATGTGAAAAAAGAAGAGCATAAAATCTTACTCAGTATTCTTTCGAACACCTAATAAAAATTAAGCTAGGTAGAGAAAAATGTTCATGAGAAAGTGGGAACTTGCATTAGTTGATAAAGTTAAAATTGTGCTGGGTAGAGGGAAACAGTGAAAATTCATGGGATGTTATAAATGTTTTCACTTGTCTGGGGTTGCTAGATCAACATATTAACAGAATTGTCTGTTGTTGAATGAGAAATAATTGTCATAGTAAATCTGTTGAAACTAGTAAGTTTTGTAAGATTATAGTATCAGTAAGCAAGTTCTTTTTGTATCAGTTACAAAAACTTGGACAGTGGGAAGAGTGTCACATGTCCAAAATTACTTGTATTAATTTTCCATATGTTGCCTGGAGTCTTTAGTCAGCCACATGGTATCTTGGGAGTCTCAAGTCCTATTCATGCTTAAAAGCTTAATTGATATGCTTAATATCATCTTTCCTGACTATCCACTCTGACAAGGCATGAATGAATAGTGATTTTAACCAGTTGACAACCTTCTTTATATTTTGATTAGCAGGATCAAAAAACTATCATTTCAAATTATCATGGGTTTCAAATTCTATTCTTCTGATTAGCACAAAATAAACCAAACAATGAGTTTTCCTCTCAATCCTTGAAGCCATAATCAGGCTCTGAATCAAGGCCTATCAAAAAAGTCACATCTAAACACCTCATTGGTTAATAACATCTTTTCTCTTAGGTAGTAGTAAGGTGAAGAGGATTGTATTTTTTCCTCATAAATTTTATAATGGAAGATGTATTGATGCATATTAATACAACTAGCTTAAAAGCCACCCTATCAGGTGGCATTTAAGCTATCTCCTGAGGAGTGCTCTTGATTGAGCCTCCATCACAATAGGTAGGGAGGAGTAGATGCGATAGGCAACAATAAACTAAAGAAGAACTCAAAATTGACCACTGCATTTAAATATTACATTAATATTTAAGCTTACCTTTAAAAAGTTCAATGATAATTCTTCTGCTGCCACTTAATTTAAAGACAATTTGATGTATGTAGGTCCTTACTTTCTGTACAATTATTTTTATTTCATGGGTGATTTTCACTGTGTTTCACAATTAATTTCAATTATTCACAAATTTATTTCCAAATTCTCATCCAATTCAATGCCAGACTCTTCAGTAAATTCTTTGAGGCTTTAATCAGCACCAAAGTTGTTAAGCACCTTACTTCACAAGTAATATGGTTTCTGCTTTGACCAATCTACTGTTGACGTGCTCACAACCATAAGTGAATTTGTATATTAAGCACTTAACAATAACGGAGAAGCTCAAGCTGTGGCTCTAGACATCTCTAAAGCATTTGATAAGGTTTGGCATGCCGGCCTTTTTCATAAACTTCAGGGATATGGTATTACAGGATGATTATTTGATTTAATACAATCATTCCTGTCAAACCATGAAATGAAGGGTGTCCTAAACAGGTTCTCCTCCAGCTCCTTTATCCCGAACGCTGGTGTTCCCCAAGGCTCTATCTTGCACCCTACACTGTTCCTGGTTTACTCCTGTCTCAATAGTAAATCTGGTATCGTTGACAAACTTAACCTGGCTGATGATCTCAAAAAGGACCTCCAATCTGTGGTTAACTGGGGTAGGAAATGGCTTGTAAACTTTAATGCATCCAAAACAAAACTGCTCTCCTTTACCCACCACAGAGAACCATCCCTGCATACCATCAGAATGGCTGATTCCAACTCCTTGAGGGTATCTTGTTACACCTGCTTGGTCTCACACTGTTCACTGATATGAGGTGGAATAAATACATTGAATCAATAGCTTCATCTACTGCAAGGAAAGTGGGTTCTTTCTGTTGTGCTAGAAATTTTTTCGCATCTGAGTCCATCCTTCAAATCAGCTATCTGTCCTTGCATGGAATATTGCTGTCATATATGGTCTGGTGACCCTGCTGTATGTCTCGAGGTCCTCAACAAAATCCAGAGACAAATATGCAGTGTGATAGGTCCTGATCTAGCATCTAGTCTACAGCTGCTTTCTCACAGACATGCCATGGCTTCCCTCTGTCTCTTCTACAAGTATTTTCATGGCAACTGTCCCGACAAGCTACTTTCGCTGGTTCACAGACTGCATGAATTTAAGCGAGCTACTAAGCTGGCATCTTTCACTGTCAAAACAGTTAAATGTAACCACCTCTTCTGCTCAAACATCTTCTTCTCTTGCACTTCCCATCTGTGGAACTCCCTTCCCCTTACTTGCTTCCCCAATAATTATAATCTTCAAATATTCAAGTGTAATGTCGATTGATATCTGATACCTTGATCTTGTTCTCTTTCTTTCTCTGTTTCCTTTCCCCCCAAACATGCCTCTTTATTCTTCCTTCCAATCCTCTGTGACCCCTTGCATGCTAGTGGTTCTCCTACTTTGCTTGGGGTAAATTACTTTCAAAAGAAAAAAAAAATGTTATAAAAATTATTATCATACAAAAAAATTTATCGCAAAAAATTACATTAAAAAAATCACCGAAAACAATCACAATAATGAAAACTTGGGGATCCCAAATTTCAGGATTGCAGGTATGGATCCAGGGTCACAATATTTAGAAGAACCCTCAACCAGAGATCATCTTTGTAACCTGCTTTGAAACAATTTCTAACCTGTAAAGTTGGGCACTGCTTTTATTAAAATATGACACAATATTGCACACATTTGACTGTGATTCATGTATATCTGGTACATCATTATCAGACCGGTTGTCATGACAAATATATTTGACTTCATATATTTTTACTCCAGCATCTCTTTGTTGGGATGTTGTTTTCTCACTAATAATAAAAATAATAAATCAATCTTTCACTATATTCATCATCATCAGTTCCTTGACAGCTTCAATTGTCAAATGGGTGACCTAAGGGTAGAAGAAACAGACAACCTCCTCTAGGATGATCTGTTGCCAGTGACTCTCAGGAGTTCCGACATTGTCATATCTATCCACTCTTTGATGCTGTCTGACCAACTTTTGTGTTACCATCCCTGTTTGCATCTACCTTCAACATGATGGTCTTGCAGAGGCTGTTATGCCATGTTATGCAGCCATGTTATGCGGCCATGTTCTATGGCCATGTTCTGTGGCCATGTTATACAGCCATGTTATGTGGCTTCACCATGATATCTGATGTTTAATAGTAGTGAAGAAAGATTTTTTTTCAGCCAATGAAACTTTTGACTTTGCTTCATGCATAGTCATTGGTTTTGTGCACCCAGTAGGAGATGTGGAGGAGCTTTTTCAAGAATTTGTTCTCAAATGCCCGGATCCTTTTTCCTTCCTCAACCAGGAGTGTCCAAGTCTTACACACATAGTAGAGGATAGATAAAAAATGGACTTTGAGAACTGCATTAGCATTTTTAGTAACAAGATCTTCGGAAAATCTGAAACACACTGCCACTATTAATTTAACAGCTGAAGAAGCATATATCAGCTAAAAATGGATTATAGCAATGTTTGTTCAAAAAAATAATAATGGCAATAAATTAACCTTGAAAGCTCATAACAAATATTTTTCAGGAGAGTTGAATTCTTTTTCTATTTCTCATTAAAGAAATCACTTTTTGATATACATGAGGCGGATAGCTGTGAACAGATTTGTGAACAGAGTGGGGCTGAAAAGTGCCTGTGTACAGACTGGGTCTAATAGGTGCCTGTGTACAGATTTGGACTATCAGGTGTCTTAGTACAGACAGGCTGACAGAGAATTTTGGAAAGTAAGGCTGAGAGAGATCTGTGAATAGACAACAGCTGACAGGTACCTGCAAACAGAGAGGGGCTACAGGGAATTTTGGACAGACTGAGGCTGAGAGATCTCTGAAAAGAATGGTGTTGATAGGGAGCTTTGAATAGATGTGCTGACAAAGAACTGTGAACATGCTGGGTCTGAAAGAGAATTTTTTAAATGAATGAGTTTAAAAGAAAATGTTGAACAGACTAGGGCTGACCGAGAGCTGTTAACAGACTGAGGCTGACCAGGATCAGTGGATAGACTGAGGCTAACAAAGAGCTGTGAATGGATTATAGCTGAAAGGTAGTTGTGAACAGGCAGGGGTTGGCAAGGAGCTGTGATCAGTCTAGGGCTCCTGACAGAGAGTTTTGGATACAGTGATGCTGAAAGAGCCGTTAACAGACAGGGCCTAACAGAGAGTGTTGGACTCAATAAGGCTGAGTTGTGAATAGACTAGTGTGTCACAGAGTGCTGTGAAGAACAGGACCTGATAGAGTTTTGGACAGACTGGTGTTGACAGGTATCTGTGAACAGACAGGGGCTGACATAGTGATTTCTTTTGTTGTTTCTTTAATTGAATTTATGCTATGCAAAGCAGTAAAGCCACTAAAACAAAAGGGATTACTGGGTATTAAAGAATTAGAAAACAAAAACATTATTAAGGAGAGAGAACAATAAAAGAGTAATCAAGAAGACAGTAGATAACTACTGACATTGCATTTAAAATTTTTGAAGATCAAAGTTGGAAAGCATGGAGCTGGAAGGATCCCACAAGCAAGAAGTGCAAGAGAAAAAATTGTTAGAATAGAACTTATGGTTACATCTAGCCAGCTCTACTGTAAATCAATGAAACCTTTGTTGGCGATCTAGTAGTGAACTAAAATTCATAAAGTCTAGGTACCATAGCAAAGAGCTCATCTAAACAATTACCATGAAAGTATTTATAGAAAAGCCACAGGAAAGCTATGTTACAGTGGTGGGAAATTGACTAAAGCTGAGATACCAGCTCTGGACCAATAATATTGCTGATTCTTTGGATTTTATCAAGAATCTTTAAATATATAGCAGGAGCACCAGACCAAATGTGGCAGCAATATTCTAAGCATGGATGAATGGTAAACTTATAAATATTTTAGATAGATTCTGGAAAGATTAAAATTGTCTAGCATGTCTCAGTGAACCAACTTTCTTAGCAGCAGGCCTAGCAGTTGATTCAATATAGTCCTTCCACCCACTTTGTGTTAGCAGAAAATGATAGCGCTCAAGAAGGGCACAATGACTACTAACAAGTACCTGTGAACAGACAGGTACTGACAGGGAGCTGGGAGTAGACTAAAACTGAAAAATAGTTGTGAACAAACTGAGTCAGACAGAGTGATGTGGATAGGCGGAAATTGACAGGTCACTGTGAACAGACTGAGGTTGAGAGTGAGCTGTAAACAGACTAAGGCTGAGAGTGAGCTGTGAACAGACTGAGATTGAAAGTGAGCTGTGAACAGACTGAGACTGAAAGTGAGCTATGAACAGACAGAGGCTGAGCTGTGAACAGACTGAGACATATGTGTAAAACTGACTCTTGTCTCATTTTGTATACATAATAACCTATTAGTCTTCTACCTCTTTTTGGCAAAGTCCAAGATACTCTGATCAACTCTGAGTTAGTTAAGTATCCACATGGTCTTCTCTCAGACAAACAATATTTTGCTTCTATACATCAACTAACGAAATTCAAGAAATGAAAACAATAATAATGATAATAAAAATAATAATATATATTGTGTATTATTAGGCTTTAGACCAAATTGAAGCATGATTAGAAAACCTGTTAAAAATCGGAATAATTTCCACAAAAAGCCATCTACAAAACCTACACAACCCTAATCATGGCAAACAATGAGCTAAAAACTACTGCATTTCATCAGAAATAAAGCATGTGCAAAAAAAGAAATCCCCTCCTGTCAAAGTCTAAGTTTATTATATTTCTTATATTATTTTTTTATCATTATTATTATTGTTGTTTTTTATTGCTTGAATTTCTTTCACTGGCCTACACTACTGATACACACATACATGCACACACATGCATCCATACATCAGTAATGTTGTCAGTAATGCCCATATGGGTTTTTCAGCTTGCACAGCACTGCATCGACCTGAAACACAAAACCACATTGTCCAGAGACAAGCAGTTGCAAGATACATACATGCATATATACATGACGATTCGCCACATCTTCACAAATGATGTCTGCCTAATCACATTTGCTCTCCACCTCGCACCTCTCTCGTGCATGACCCGAAGGTAACTTCCCAGGCCAGCTGTGGACTTGCATGACTTGTTACACAAGTGACAGATGAACAACATGCTTGACACAACCTTGATGGATTCGTATTGGTGATTCCTGTGCACCACCATAAATAATAAATGATAACTGACCACACATATTCAAGGATACAAGTCTGTTAGGGCAGGCACCCAATTCCTATTGCAGATGCTCACTCAAGCACATTTGTGTTTGTTCAACACCTACAAAGCCCAGCTGTGGTTTATACTGCAACTATGCTGAACAGACCTTAGTTACAGTTTCTGAGAGAGTGTGTTATCTAGCATGAGCAACAATCTGAACAAGGCCAGCACACTCAAATCAGATGACTTGTAACTTCATGCTAGCACAGCTATCGACGGCCCCCAAGGGTTCTGTCTACCCAATTTCACACACAAGGCTTGGGTCAACCCGTGGTATAGTTTTCAGGCACTTTCCAAAGGTGCTGCATGCTGGAATTGCTCCCTCCAGACTGATAACATCAGGACGTCTTCTTCCTGACGAATCAACCATGGTGATATTCAAACCCAGATCTCATGGTCAGAATGCGAACATTCTAACCACTTGGCCATTCAACTAATACATACATATATATATATATATATATATATATATATATATATATATATATATATATATATATATATATATATATAGTAGTGAACTCTCCTATGAATTTTTAATATATGAAAGCCTAATAGTCAATTTTAGAACTGAACAACCCAACTACCCACACATAAAAATGTCAGGAGTTATAATGTATGTTAATGTTTTTATATTTATATGTATTTATATTTATATGTATTTGTAATACTGCGGGTATTTAATGAAGATACGAGAGACAGGATAACTGTGATGTCTACTTCTTTTATTTACATGTCAAGGACTACTACATACAAGGGGTTAAACAAGGGCAGGTAACTCAATACATTAAAGAGTTCCTTATGCTGTTACATCCCCTTTGTTAAGAAAAAGGTGTTGTGTCTTTTTCTTTTTCCGAAAGCTTTGCTTTCTATATCCGTTTTGGGGGATTTGTTTCTTAGCTCTATGTGAGCTGTTATCCTGTTTTATTTTTTCTCTAAAATTATCCTTCGGGTTTCTCTGGCCTTGCATATTTGTCAGGCAGTATTCCTCGAAGTGATGTAAACCACTGCATCTCCGGCACGTTTTGTTGAAGGCATAGCAGTCTTCTTTATTTTTCCTGTGGATTTGCCCACATCTCGTACAGGGTTTATTTCTTTTAGAAATTTCATAGAATACTTCTTTTCTTCCCTCGTTGGCGTCCTTGTATCGAGAATTGTCTTTTGTTGTTATCTCATACGCCCTGATACTTTCTATAGCTGATTTGAGAGTTAGGTCCGGTTTGGCTATTAAATTTCTCCTTTCGTCAGTGCTCCTAAGCCCTTTTATTATTTGTTCCAGAATGCGTTCGTCTTTATTGTTCCCGAAGTCGCATCTGTCGGCTTTTTAGTTTTCAGTCTGACTAGGTAGTCATCTACTGTATCTTCGTTCTGGCGCATTGAAGAAAACTCTAAAACGCTCGACCCATTTGTTTGGTTTTTTGGATCATGTGCGTTTGAATACTGTAAATATGTTTTGAGACGCTTCTTTTTTGTTCCTTCGTGAGTTGAGCATTTTCAATAGTTCCCGACCCTTTGGTCCGGTGCTAAGCAAAATATAGTTATATTTCAGTTTTTCTTCAACTTTGTTGATAATGAAATATGACGACATAAAAGTCGACCCATTAGCTATACACCTCGTGTTTGTTTTCATTAGACCAGTCCAGAACGGGTAGTGTTATGTTGGAAGACGCCATGTTTCTTTTTTCTGTTTCGCGCTTCTTTTACGTTTGAAAATAAAGTCAACTTTTCGCTGATTTGTTCAATGTGTGAAATTATCTTCTTTAACTTCTGGTCTGTCTGGTTTCTTTCAATGCTTGCAATTCACCGCCGCTGCCACCATGTAATACTGCGGGTATTTAATGAAGATACGAGAGACAGGATAACTGTGATGTCTACTTCTTTTATTTACATGTCAAGGACTACTACATATTATGGGGTTAAACAAGGGCAGGTAACTCAATACATTAAAGAGTTCCTTATGCTGTTACAGTATTTATATAGAATTTATAATATGTGTCAATGTTTTCATAATAAAATTAATATGAAGCTGTTTGAAGTTTTTAAAAATTCCAAGATATAACAAGATATTTATTCCTTAGTTTCATCTATATAATGATTACTAGGACATAAGATTACTAGGACAAAACCTAAAAAGAGAAACAAGATATTGTAAAATTATTGAGTGGTGGAAATACAAGGTTGAAAATTGTGTAAAAGTTGAACAGAGATTAAAAGGTCAGTCAAAAAAGAAATTGAAAACATTAGCAAGTGTTTGAGAAGAATTATAAGAGAAATATTTGAAAAAGTTGGTTGCTGTGAATATAGAAAGAAAAGGTGCCAAATATTAATGACATTGGCTGACAACATTGAAAGCAATCAAATTATCACCTTTAAGTAAATATCAAAAACAGAAATATATAAGTTAGATGAAGAAGTACATGAAAACTGATTTCTTAAGAGCAATTTTTAGGGATTAATATCAGGTTAGATTGGATATGATGGCTGGACTATAGGCTGTGTTCTTCATGTAAATATTTAACCAATCTGAATATAACAAAGGGGAGGTGAAGTAACTTTTTAGGTGACCCACTGTAGGAAGTGGCATTGCTTCAAAATTGATAATATATCAATATAAATGCAGAAAATTATTCTAACTTCTTGTCCAAGATGTGTTTTTAGATGGTGAAGCTGAGAAGGTTTTTCATATAAGAAAGTGCTCCTTCATATACTGAAAAGCTGAGTACAGCTCACCTTGCAAAAAAAACTTTTAAAAACACTAGACTTATATAATGCTTTCTCCATCCCTTCCAAATATTAATCCAATAAAAAGATATGTATGTTTGGCATCCGTCACTCTCAAGAGACCATAGATCTGTGCCCAAAGAGTTATGCACTCTCTACAGTGCAGTCCTGGGCAGAGTTTTTTTTTATGAGAGATTGGCAGGGACACATGCATCATATCTCTTCTTTCCACACCACCAATGTTGTCCAAGGGAAAGGCAACAGTCAATACAGTTTGACACCAGCATTGTTACAGAAGTTGCCAGAACATAACTGAACATAACATTGGACTGTCTGAGGGAGTCCGGCTCGGAATTTGAATGCAGAGTTGTCCTTCTCCCATTCTGGTTGCCAACCATGGCTACATAGCCCAAACTGTCCTCCTACTTACCCATAGTTTTAAATTCACTGTTTCTTTCCTTGAGATCAGTTGCCCACCAAAGTTGCAGAAGCCAGTCTTTCCTGCTATTTACCTATAGATGGGGGGAGAGGAGATGGAGTCATACCATTGCCAAGGGTATTAGCATGTAAGTAAAGTGAATGTAATGAACTTGACTGGAATTTGAACTCGACTTTTTGATTCCTCAATCTGTAATGCAATCTATTATTCTACCATGCCTCCACACACACACAGTACTGACCATAAACGTACAATAAATTAAACTAAAAATTCACAGAGAGATACATAAACACACTAATGCATAGACATATATAGAAACACACATTCAAGATAGATATGCATGATATTTTAAAAAACATATCTGGCCAATGCGTTCCACTTTCACTTTCATTTCTTTACTAAAGAGAGTGAAATTATGTTTTAAGGAAATATTGAATGTAGAAATATGAGAGATGATATACAATTATCAGTTGTCAAAATACTATCTATCTAATGTGATGTTTCAATCAATAATAAAAGATCATAACCAATCATTTTAAGAATTTTTTTTTCAAAAAGAATTATTACAATTAATATTAAAATACCATGCACAGAAATTAAATTTCATGCACAGAAATTTTTAAAAATTATATATTTTAGTTATAGTAAAGGAATCATTTTATCATCTAAGTTATACCAATAGTATATGTTGTTAAATATTGTAATGAGCCCAACAAGCATTGATGACTAGAGTTGCCACTGGTAAAAGTTCTCAATATCATGGATAGAGCATCTGTAAATACTTGAACACAATCTTCAGGCCACCTTGGTCTGAAGATTGAATTCAAGCATGGAGCAAACTGTTTTCCACTCAGTGTGGACCTCAGTGTCCATTCTTATACATATATATAAGGTGAGTTAAAAAACTAAATAGTACCCAAATTCTGGGAAGTCATTTTGTTAAACAGGAACTCCACCTCATTATAGATGTTGATGAAATGATGGCTTCAGCAACTTTTCACCACTGGGAGGTGGCTTCCCTTTGTCTTTTTTATAAATATTTTTAATGTGGATTGTTCTAATGAGGTTTTTTTCTTTGGTACCTCAACTGCATGAATTTAAGTGTACCACTAGATCAGCAACTAGGTTTTAATGTTTTACCATTGAATTAGCTAAATATAACCATAAGTTCTATTTTAATCGTCTCTTTTCTTTTCACTTCTCACCTGTGGAACTCTCTTCTGGTTTTTTTGCTTCCCTGCCACTGACAATCTTCCAGAATTTAAATGCAACATCAATCGCCATCTTCTGTCTGCCTGAAATCTGTTCTTTTATTGTCCTTTTTTCTTCACTAGTTTTTTCATTCTCTTTCACTCTCCCCTTGGATTATTATTATTATTGTCTTGCTTGGGGTGGAATGATTATATATATATATATATATATATATATATATATATATATATATATATATATATATGTGTGTGTGTGTACACAATAGAAATAGTTAAGCATTCAACTGAAATACAATTCAGCCAAATGTAGGCAGCCATTGATTTTTCTCTTAATACAGTAAACAATATCCTTTAGACAGTGCCACATACACTGTAAATAGCACATTTTTCTGGATTTTATTAAAAAATGTACCATCTGCCAGATTTAGTAATACACATGCTTAATACTTGTTCCGTAAGATCCAGAAAAACACAATATTTACACACACACTATATATATATATATATATATATATACATATTATTCCTCACCAGTAACATGACTCAGGTGTCAAGAAGAGACTGACCATTACATAATTTAAATTTTAATAAAAATGTCTGGTCAACACAATACTGGCACAATTCATGAATTATATGACAATTACAGAGTTTTATTTAAAAAAAATATATATATAAATTGTATCTAAAATAGATGGGATTTAAATTTTATATTTAAAATAAATATGAATTAAAGTTTTTATTTTATATTTAAAATAAATGGGATTAATGGTATTTTTTAAAAAATATGTATTAAGATAGACAGACCTAAGACAACAGAAAAAATTTTGAATCTAAAATAGATGAGATTTATATTTTATATTAAACATGAATGGGGATTACTGTTTTTTTTTTAATTTTGTATAAAAATAAACAGACCTAAAACTATAAATATGTATATGTGTTTGTGTGCATGTAAAAACTATAAATATATATGTGTGTGTGTGTGTGTGTGTGTGTGTGTGTGTTTACCATAATTTCCAATCCCTGGATTGGGTTAGTTTTCAATTTTTGTTATAGGTTTAGATTTTTTTGTATAATCAACTGTTTTCATGAAACTTCAGGAACAACACCACTAAAAAAGAAAGAAAAATAGATAGCTTTACCAGGACAAAGCCTCAAAATTGGGGTGTATGACAAAATATAGACAAAATAACTAAATTCTTGTCTCAGTATCAAAACATTCTCTTTTGTCATCTCAGTCCTTAGCCTTACTCTCATCTAATGGTCAATTTCCATAACTAAATTCTGCAGTACTTATGATTTGAATAAGTGTGAAATAGTTAAGTAGAGGAAGGGTTAGGCAACTGAACCAAAGCACAAAACTTAAAATCAAATCAAGTAGAATAATTACAGTGGGAAAATATTGAAAACTCTCATAAAATGGCTGCTTCTATATTTAACTCATTAACAAGATACATCATTTGCCTCCTGACAGAATTCATAGTTGCAAAATTTCATTTATTGCTTTCTTGAAATACAATTGTTTTTTTTTCATATGAAATCATAATTATGTGCACTAGCAGTGAGTTTTTGCTTGTTTTATTTTGAGATGAATTTCATAAAAACAACAATTGCAGTCAAAATAAAAGAAAAAAATAAAATGAAATGTTCTTTTATCTTGTCTCTAGTTTTGCAGAAATTACATCCACTCTTCAGGAAATCTGTTTGTAAAATTGGATTTATTTTAAAAAAATCATATTTTTCTTAAAAAAATGTTAAAATTATCTGAATTTGTTCTTCCTTAAATTATTCACATAAGTTTGCATCATAAAATAATGTCTATTAAGGAAAATACGATTTTTGAAAATAGATCCAATTTTGTAACCAAGTGTCAAGTGGATGAAATTCCCACAAAACTCAGAGTAGAGACAAGATAAGTGAACATTAATTTTATTAATTATTTATATCTCTTGATATTGAGCATTATAATTCTAAAGATGGCTTCCCTAAAAAGGCTCTTTCAAAAATACCCTGGTCAACAGTTTTTTGGCAAAATATTTTATTTTTATTAAAAGTATCTATTCAAATTTTTAAACCTATCAAACAATGTTGGTCTTTTCTTCTAATCTGTGTCTCATCCTAAAAGCAACATTTTCACAACTGGATGATTCACTCCTTTATGTAGCGTAAATGCAAATATTGAAACAGTATTAACAATCATGCACAAAGTTTCCTCTGACATTTCTGAGTTGTGCACGAACATAAATATTTGCTTCTTTTTGTGGACTCTGTTGCTTGACACATTAGAGAAGAAATTGTTAGCATATGTCATGTTCAATGCCAAATTACTCACTGTTCCTCTCTGTCCCTTTTGCTTTCAATATGTCCTGTGAGTGTTAAATTCTCTAAGCACTCTTCTAGAGTCAAAGGCAAGTTAGAAAACTTTGATTTTTTTTTTACAAAAGGAAAGATTTGCTCCAGTTTGTCCATAGCAGTTAGAATATTATTATTTCTATAAATATTGCTCTCTCTATCTCTCATAATAAGGAATTAATGTGATAATCATGTTTAGGAAAATTATAAATTTGTATATATCAAGAACAATTTTAGGGAAAAAATTATGACAAAGTGGAAAACGCTATGTGATTGTCCTTTAGTCTGACAAAGTCCTAAAGGATGAAATATATCATACAAAATTTTTTGCCACTTTGTCATAGCTTTTTTCCTATATTCACATTTTCCTTTGAATGCTTTAAGTGTTGAAAATGTTCTAATTCAGAACATCTCTCAAAAGACTGACTCATAGAAATAATTAATATGTCTTTGAAGAAATCAATATGTTTTCAGTGTTTAACAAATGAAACATGCTACACACGATACAGAACCAATTCTACAAAATTCAGAAAAATAAAAAGAAGTGAAAACCAAATATTTTTTTTAATCATTTCACCCCAAGCAAGATGGGAATGCCACTAGTATACAGGATGTTACAGAGAATTAAAGTGAAAGAGAAGCCTGAGAATAGTGAGGATTGTCTTCTTTCTTTATGCCTCTTGATTCCTTGGGGAACATAGGGCCGCAACAACACCTCTCCAATGGGCGTGTTTCTGGGTGATCCTCTTCATCTCGGCCCATGTCATGCCAGCTGCATTTACCTCTGCATCAACACTTCTGCACTAAGTCTGTTTTGGTTGGCACACTTTTGGCTTACCTTGTGTATTCCAGTCAAGAGCCTGCCAGTGAAGATTGAGGAAAGCACAAAAGATGAACAGGGTTCAAGAAGACAGAAGATGGTGATTGACTTTGCCTTTAAATTTCTGAAGATTGTAGTTATCAGAGAAGCAAGGAAATGGATAGGAGTTCCACAGGCGGGAAGTGTGAGAAAAGAAACTGTTAGAGTAGAAGTGACAGTTGCATTTGACTATTTCAACATTAAAAAGGTGGGACCTAGATGCCAATTTAGTAGCACGCTTAAATTCATATAGTCATGGCAGCAAGGAAAAAAAACTTGTCAGAGCAGTTGCCATGAAAATATTTGTAAAAAAGACAGAGAGAAGCCATGTCATGTCAGTGAGAAAGTAACTGAAGTCGAGATGCCTAGTCAGGGTTGATTACATTGCAGATCCTTCTTTGGATTTTGTCAAGAACCTCGAAATGAATAACAGGAGCAGCAGACCAGACATGGCAGACTGAAGCTTCTGTCTGGTGCCAAACATGAGCTGGTACAAGCAACATCTTCAAATTTACTTCCTCTCTGTAGAGCACATTATTTCAAGATGACATTGGTTCAACCGACACCACACAATTGTGCCTCAGTGCTCTTACTAGTCAGATGTGCTTCTCCTACTAAGATATTTTGCTAAGTTTTTTTTTTTTTAATTTGAAGACAGTGAAAATATTAGAAAGAGTTGAAGGTTCTTTTTTATGTAGTATGTTCCTTCAGGTCATTGAGGATCATGACTCTCCAGAACTTTCTATCATTTTGTTTTTCTTTTTATTGCCATAACATAGGTTACTTGCTGTTTCTCTCTGCACTTCTTGCCTTCAATATATCCTGTAAGTGTCAAATTCTCTAAGCCCTCTTTTCTCATGATGCATCCAGAAATTTCAACTTTCTCTTTCTGATTTTAAGTAGGTGTTTTTTTTGTTTCCATTTTTCCTTAAAGTTTCCTCAATGCTCAGGTGTTCAGTCTTTGATATTCTCAGTATCCTTCTGTAGAACCATATCTCTGTTACTTCTGTGGAACAACAAGTAAAGATGAGACTCACTACATTCTTCTTTTATATGTTGTGTTCCTTCAGGAATTGGGTGATCATGGCTCTTCACAACTTCCTCTCCTTTACAGCTCTTAGTAATGTTTGTGTTTTTACTATCCCTCTCACTCCCTGTTCTGCCATCCATTTTAAATAGGTTACCCACTGTTTCCCTTTATCCCTCTAACCTTCAATATGTCCTGTGAGTGTCAAATTCTCTAAGCACTCTTTCCTCATAATGTCCCAAAAAATTCAACTGTCTCTTCCTGATTTTAAGTATAAGTGTTTTTTGGTCTCCATTTTCCTTAAAACTTCCTCATTGTTTACATTCTCCATCAGCATCCTTCTGGAGAACCATATTTCTATTGCTTCAAGTTTCCTTTTTATCTGTGGACAGCATTCATTGCCATATAAGAGGACTGATATTAACAGTTTAGTATTTATTTTTTTATTTCTAACAAAATTTTCCTGTTTCTTAATATTGTGTTTGGTTTTTGAGAAGCACCATTCACTATTATAATGAACCTTTAGAGTTTTGTGTCTGTCTCTGAGATGAGATATTATGATTACTTACATTATTTACATTATTCCGACTGTTATCCTCATCTTCATTGTCATGTTCACAACATTTTGGCCTCTATATCTCTGAGATGAGGTATTATGATTACTTACATTATTTGGACTGTTATCCTCATCTTCATTGCCATATTCACAATGTTTCGGCCATTGTAAGCTCCGGCTTTCTTCAGCTGAGTGGAATCCCCAGTGGACAAAATATAGGGTTCAGGTCGAAATTCCAATCACCTGAAGAAAGCTGGAGCATACAACAGCCGAAACATTGTGAATATGGCTTTGGAGTTTTGCGTCACATTTTCTATTATCTGTTAAAATGCTTTCAAGATACTTAAATTTCTGTAATGATTTTGAAAGCTGCAATTTATAGCCCACATTTTGAACTGTTCCTCTTGCTAATGGCTGTACACATTCTCTTCTCTCACTTAATGGTTAATCATTTGTTCTTGTTTCTCTTTACTACCTTCTTTTTTTTTTTTTTAACATACAACGTGTGTTAGCACGTGCGATACCCTGACTTCATCAGCCGCCGACCAGGGGTGATCTCACGGTTTCGGTGCTTTATTCATATTTATTTATACTCTTTACTACCTTTTATCAAAACTTTTGTATTTTTTTGTTTCTGTTATCAACATGATGTTATCTGCACATCCTATGCCATTAAGATTTTGCTGACCAATAATAAATCCTAGTAGGACTTCTAGTTCTTTTAGGATCACTTCACTGTAAAGATTAAATCTGGTGAGAAACTACATCATTCGGAAATCCATATAATTCTAAATTTCAAAAAGGGCAGAAAAGAGATTGTATATTTGTATGTAGCAACACATTAGTTAGTAACATACACATTACATATATTACATATAACATACACAAGCAAGGCAATAAAGCCATAATGACACAAGGGGTTACTGAGTGTGATAGAATATATTAGAAAAAGAGAAAACATTATTAAGGAATGAGAACAATAAAAGGACAATACTATTTACATTATTCAAACTATTTTCCTCATCTTTGTCGCTATATTTATTAGAACGTTTCGGCCATTGTACGCTCCGGCCTTCTTCAGGTGGTTGGAATGTTGAACTGAACCCTTTATTTCGCTCACTGGGGTAGACTGTTCTAGTTCCACGTGCCATGTCTAATGGATGTCAGTTATCAGTTATCTCCTGCTTAATTCCCCTCTCCAAGTTCTCCACCACCTTGAATTCACACTCTTTGGGTCCTGTCACTGGATCTAACTAACGCCTTTATCCACTGTGCCATGTGTCCTTGAGGACATCTGTGCATGAAGAAGGCTGGACCATACAACATCTGAAATGTTGTAATAAATATGGCAACAAAGATGAGGATAATAGTCTGAATAATATAAATAGTGTACATAATACCTCATCTCAGAAATATAAACAGATACTGAAGGGCCGAAACGTTGTAATAAATATGGCGACAAAGATGAGTACAATAGTCTGAATAATGTAAATAGTGTACAGATATAGACAGATATAAAAGGACAAGAATTAAAATAAAAGTAGATCAAACTTAATAATTAAAAGAAATAAAATACAATTATCAGCTTCATCATCATCATTTCTACTGCACAGCAAATTCATCATCATCATCATTCAAATTTTACTTCAACTTCTTTCGTGTTGAATACAGTAACAATCTTTATTTTTTTTAATCTAAAGTGTTATTGCTTAACAGTTGTCCTTGTTATTAATAGAGTACTGTAATGGGTGGGTTGTTAACAGTACAGGGAGGGTTTTAAAAGTTCAAATACATGTTAAATAAATACTGTAAATATGGCGTCCCTACTTCGCGGAAATTCAGTTATCGCGGCCAGTCTTTGAACCAATCTACCACGATAAACAAGAGATCACTGTATATGGGTAAAATATGTCAGACTTAGGAGTAATGACGGATTATGTAACATCCACTATCTTTCCTTTTCAGTGTTGGAGCGAAGTCATATAACACATTTCTACACTTTGTTAGCACATTCTCTTTCTAGAAATAAAAACTTCCTTTAAATACTTCTAATTTCCTAGCCATCTTTATTTTTATTAGAAATATCTGGATAAATATCTATTCTATCAATGTCAGCTGCATATATTTGGTAAACCCAACAGATTCATTATTCAATTAGCAAGCTATATTCTGTTTTTTTTTTTTTCAAGACATCTTTCAGCTAAATTAATATTATACCATAAAAGAATGTTTCCAGTTTTGATTTAATGAATTCTTCATGGAATTGCTTGATATTTTGAACTTGCAGGAACTTCTGATGAAACAATAAATATTTCACTGTTCAAAAAAAGTAACAAGTTTGACAAATATGTTGCATATGAAGGCATTTACTATTTCAACTTTCAATTACTATCTTATTTTTCCAGACTGATGACAAATATTGGCATACAGAAAAAAATGTTGCACAGGGTTATTCAAATGAGTCAGTTGCTCACTAGCATTGTGCAGGAACACTATGTCTAAGTTTCAACAATTCAGAATTTCTTCTGAATGCCACTAAATATAGAAAAGAACCTGTTGTCTAGCAGACTCTGTTCCACTACCTACTTGTTAATACTCATTGTATAACTCAAAAGTATTCCTTACCCAGAGTTTAATATTTGAAGGTGTAGGAAAGCAGTTATAAATGACCTTTTTTGATTCCATTTATCCAAAGTCATTCTGTCTTTGTTCAACATTTGTAAAATTAATGTTTACTGACTGCACCTAATTTTTTTATGAGTATTTGTGTTCTTTTTCTTTCATCATAGAATTTTGGCCTTTTGTTTTCTAGCCTTCAAGTCAAATTGCAGAAATTTGTAACAAAGAAACAACTTTGGATAAGACATGAATTTGCATCCCATACCACATGAACTTGCTATGTCATGTAGCATGTTTATACCATTTTTGCACTGAAGTTGTTGACATTTTGAATTATCATTTGTCCTTCTTTCACTATCTTCATTCTAGCTTACGTCATTCTAAATCTTCAAAAGTTTCTTTTTAATACTGTATCACTTTAGGACATAGGTGATCAAAGCTCTCCAAAGATTCCTTTTCTTTATTATTTGTGAATTACTATGTATTCTTAGGAAAGATATTGGAGTTGTTTCCTGTTGTCTTCTCCATTGTTTGGAATTTAGAGTTTTCCTTCTCTTAGACTGGTTACCACCCAAAGCTACAGAGACTAGTTTATCCTGCTATTTAACCCATAGCTGTGGGGAAAAGAGACAAATTCATACCTTTCTTAAGGGTATTTTTTCAAAAGTGAATGCAACAGACTAATCTGGAATTTTGACTTGAACTAATTCCACTTCCCTTGCTGATATCCATTACAGTATTGACACATCTATATTTCTTACTGACCCCACAAGAAGTAGCAATTGTCATTTCATGAAAACATAAAACTTATGTTTTCTTTTTTAAAAGTTGAGATCAATTTTGTCAGTGAAATTCAGTCTATATTTAATAATGTTAAATATATTTATTATCAAATCAAGTATCATATATTCAATATTAGATATATAGATTATGTTTGATAACATTAGATACAATATAGACTTGTTTTCTGATAAAATATATATTCATTATAATCAAATACTATATTTGATATTAGGAATATTAGACATCAGATATGATATTTTTGTAAGATATAATTTTTTAGTCCAAATATAGTGTAAATAATGGTATAATTTTTGTCTGAATTTTTGGGATGAATTATTATTATTATTATTATATTCACTGTTATACTCAGACTCATGTCACATCATGATTGTCACAGTCATAACATTTCAGCCATTTTAGTTGCCATCCTTTATTAGGTGTCTGTTGTCTTTGATAAGCTGAGAATTGCAAATGGAACTCTTTATTTAATTCATGGGAGTAGATTGTTCTTATTCTGTTGTCCCTGCCAGGGGAGATAACTTGTATTAGTTAATCCTTTCAGGTTAATGTCTAGGTCAGGTTGGGTTAAGTCATGTACTCAATGGAAGAGACAGATTATATCACAAGGTAAGAATGATACAAGATATCATCTGACACTGACAATGAAATGATAACAATTTATTAGGGTGTCAGATAAATTAATTCATTTTTTCCAATGTTATATGAATTAACATACAAAATATCTTTACCATAATGTTTTATGTTTTTTTGTAGGCCTATCCCTCCTCGACAACTTTTGCTTATTGTTATGAAGAATATATTATTAATTTGTTAAAATTATTAATGAAAAATAGAATTAAAATAAAAGGAAAAAAAAAAAATTATCTGACAGGCCATTATATGTTGGTACGTCCAGTTATTTGCTAGAAAATGAACATTTATTTATTTATTTATTATGTCACTTGATTCCTTGGGGAACATAGGGCTGCAACAACACCTCTCCAATGAATGTGGCCCCAGGTGATATTCTTCAACTTGGCTCATGTCGTGCCGGCTGCTTTCACCTGTGTCAACACTGCTGCACCAAGCCTCTTTTGGTCAACCCACTTTTCGCTCTGCCTAGTGTTATTGAAGCAGGCTTGCGGAGTGTGTGGCTGATCCATCCCCATTAGAAAATGAGCATGAATGATGAAAAAAATGTCTCAAAATTTAATAAAAACAAAGTTTTATCATCAAAATCTTTATTAACAGGAAAGACCAACAGATACATTTATGTAAAAATTATTTTTTAATCCTCTTAAGAACCTTCGCAATTTTGGTTAAAAATTTTGTTTTTCTGGCATCAATGTGGGTTCATAAATTTGTATGGGAAATTTGAATGTCTTTTTGCAGTGCACTGATACTACATAATAGTTCAGTACTCGTTTCTTAGTTTTTAACAATATTTTTCTGTTTCTTAATACTTTGCTCAGTTTTTGGAAGGCATCTTTCGTTATCCTAATGCACTTTCAGATTTCCACGTTGTACTTTCTGTCCTCTATTAAAACACTTCCTAGATATCCCACTTGTTGCACCTGTTTGACTTTGGTATCTCCAATCTGCAATTTGCATGTTGGGCTGTTCATTTTGTTAAAAATTATGCATTCAGTCTTCTTGCATTTGATGGTTACACCTTTTTTTTTTTGTTTTCCTTCACTACCTTCTGTAGGGGTTCACGTTCTTTCTTTTCTGTGTTTGCTAACAACACAGTGTCATCTGCATATCTTATGTTGTTAAAATTTTGGCTGCCAATAATGAACCCTGGTAGGACTTCTAATTCTCTCAGAATGGCCTTGCCGTATAGGTTGGAATGGTCTGGTGAGAAGAGACATCCTTATCTGACACCCCTTTTTTATTTTTGTATATTTACTGAACTCATCTTCTCCATTAGCATAAGCGTAACTACAGCTGACACCTGAAGAAGGCTAGAACATAACACTGGCTAAAAATTGGGATTGAAACAAATAAAATAAGGACACTTGCTTGAATAAGTCAGAACAGGGTATATATATCAATACATTAATATTCCATAAAAATTATCAAATTATTACGAAATTTATTAAAATAAAAATGTCATAGTAATTGTAAAAGAAAGGGGATAAAGATATATTTTAGATTGAAAGATATGTCATTTTTTGATAAAATGACTTTTCTCTTTTTTTTTTTAAACACTCTTCTCTGGTGATTTTTTCCTACAAAAGATGGAGATTTGCTGCCCACTTAAAGTGACAACCGGTTTTTTTTTTGTTTAGTAACCTTGTTTAAATGCCTCATGTGAGTTGCATTTCATTCAGTCTGGTCTTGTTGATTCTTGAGAAAATCTCACTTCAGTGATCAAAGCAAAATTCTCTCAGAGAAAAAAAAAAGTATATTTTCGAGTGAGCTGATCACTTATTATTCATTTAAATCGGGACAGGGAAGAAGATTTGATCTTTTTTTATTTACTCTACATATCTGATTTGTTTTCGTGATGAAACATTTTTTTATAGAAAAAAAATTACAATGTGTTTGTTTTACAAGCACTACACTACACAAATTTGTTTTAAAATGAAGAAAACACTTGAACGAAGGAGAGAACTGAGAAACTTATTTCTTTCTCTAGTTTCCTGATGTCTTATCTGATCTAGTAAAGGTTAGCCTGATAAATTTTGTGGGCACGCTAAAAACACCATTCCAGCCAGCCAGGACATCCGGCAAGAGGGAGAAGAAAAAAAACAGGGAAGTTTGCGTCGCGTTTCACTTTCGAACTTTTATGCCACGATGAACGAATGAGTTTAAATCATCTTACCTCCACCCTCGACTTAGGAGCAGGAAAGTTAGAAATAAATAAATAAAACATTCTATGTTAACTGCTTGTTGGCCGTTGATTTGTCACACACGCACACAGCCACACCTCGTCCCAGGCGCCAGATATATATATATGTAGGCTTGTCCCTGCCACTTCGCACCGCGAAAGAGACAGTAGTGTGAATAACACGTGGACTAGTAAAAATGATGTACAAAGTTTTAAATTCAGACCAACTTCTTGAACTTTTTGCGAATCTCAGAGATGGTCTACCGGGTACTGCAAAGGTAAGAAAAATAAGCGACTGAAAGGAAATAGTGCTTGAGTAAATTAAGTCATAAATCAGTTAAGTCTAAAAAAAGTACCTGCTGCTCTGACTGAATGTTTTGTTTACATACCGTACACTACACACAATTCTCATTTCTGAGTTGAAGTCCAGTTCCCTCTGTTTTAAATGTTTTTTTAAGTAAATTACATGTTTATGTAGTTTATTTAAAAATATTTCTTTTTTTTTAGTTTTTTTATTATTATTTTTATTCTCTAGGTTATCCGTTTATAACAATAATGCTTTTTAGCTTTCAGATAAGTATAAAATAAAGTTACTACTACTACTACATCTCGCTTTGAATATTGTCTTAAGTTTTCTCGCACACCACGTAAAACAGGGCCGATCGGGAGCTAACTGTAGGGCGAGGGTTAGCAAGCTCAAATTACCGATCAAATCGCGAGTCTTACAGTGTGTTTGATTAATATGAATGGATAAGCACTCTACTTAACTACGTATATATCTTCTTCTTGAAAGCTAAGTAGACTATATACACCAAAAAAATTGTTTATTTTTGTACTAAATTTGCAGTGATTATTATTATTATTTAAACCAGTCTTGGTACAAGAGCACAGTAGTGAGTGATTGAGGCATTCATTGATATATGGATCGAACTTTTATTTACAATCGAACTCACTATTATTAGCTAACTGAACTCCGTGAACTGTGAGCAGGTGACCATAAATTCTTAATCTGCTTTGCCTAGCCTTAACCGAGGAAAGGCGAAGTTAATCTTTTTAAATCTCTGTCGAAAATCTATCCTTTTCTTAAAGACAGGTGTGTAGTGTACATACACCTGTTTTTGTAGTTTTGTTTGTGTTAGTGTGTAGTGTAAAATAGAACTCAACAAGAATCAGTTTAAGTTTTAACACGTAGAATTGTTTAAATGTGTTTTAGTTTTCTCTTATACACATGCTCACAAGTTTCCATTTCTTTTGAAACTTCAAAGTAACCTTTAAAAATGCATAAAATAAAATAATTATTCCTTGTTTTTTCTTTTAGTTTTCCTTGTCATTTCTGATCTCAGATTTGAAGTACTCTTTGTCACGCACAAAAGCTAAAAATAGAAGAAAGATTGTGTTCCGCCAATCTTGCAAATAACTGCTTGTAAACTCTACATTTGGATTTTTTCTCTTTTTTAACACCTGGTCTCTGATACTGGAGCCGGTGTAGCGGTGAAAATGAAATTGTTACCTCAGACTATTTTTTTAGTTTTTTTGTTTAGTGTAAAAATTGTTTTCTAAAAGTTATGAAATATTTTTATCCACATTTTCATTGTTAACAACTTTTTTTTATCTTATATTTTTTGGTTTTTCTTCATTCACTTACTCTGTCAGGAATAAAATGTGCAAGAAGCTGATGTCTAAAGAAATACTAGCTACATTATTACATCATACAACAGAGGACTATCGGTTAAAAAAGTGCTTAAAATCAAATTGAGATAATAAAAATATATTTTTTTATCAACTTCAGAAAACTATTTTAATTTTTTAAATAAAACCTTGTCTCATTTCCTGAAAGGATGTAAACTTTGTATTATTAAAAAGTAAATTAAATTCTTTAAAAAAAATTAATAAAACCCTATGGACTAAGAAGACAAGTGCTCCCCCCACAAAAAATGTCATGAAATTGAAATATTTCAGCATAATTTGATAATTTTGTTCAAATATTTTCCTCTGAAATGATTATGACGGGTAAATTACCATAAAAAATGTTTGGTAAGGTCTTAAAAACGATTATCGTTTATTTTTATAAATCTTGAATCCATTTCATTTAGAATTGTTAGTTTTTTTAGAATCATTACATTGCATATTTCCGATGGGTCGGTGTACGAAGCCAGAATTCTGAATGATGATTGGAATATTGTCAAAGTCACAAAAATAAATAAATAAATAAAATAACTCTACCCACATTTCCCTTCGCCTCCCGTTTGGCTTTGTGTACTAAACTCAGCTGAATAAGTAAATATCAATAATCAACTCGAATAAGTAATTTATGAACATGTTTTTTTTTACCTTGATGAAAGAGTTGCTATTAACTAGCAGGTGTTTCGAAGTGTAAAAATAACTTTTACGATGATAATGAATGGTAAAAAACGGAATCTATCCCTCCAACCAATCTGTTTTGTTTTTAATTTATTCATTTGTTGCAGATAACATTTCATTTATTCAGTGGAACAAAAATACAATTAATTACCATGAGTGAACTGAAGTTAAAAAAATATGGATTACTACTTCTTGTTTTTGTATGTTACGTACACTCTCATCTGTACTGTATATTATAAATTTTATATACATATTCTTCTTAAGATTTAAAATCTTAAGATTTTTTTTTCCAAATATTTTCAATTATTAATGGGATTCTTGAAGTGTTAATTCTGAATTAAATTTGAAATCATCCTATTTTTCACTCACTCATAAAGTAAGAATTGTCATCTCCTTTTTTTATTACACTAGGAATGAAAGTTATATCTCGTGAAGGTAAGTAATAATAGCAATGTTTGGAATGCGATATTGAATCAATGAATACTTTCAATAAAAATAAAATTATTCGATATCGCATTGCAAACATAGTTTCTTACCTTCACGAGATATAGCTCGACATGACAATTCTTACTTTACAGTCGATGTCCACATTCAATTTTCTTTCGAAAATAGATTTTTTTTCTTTATTTGGCATTTTGCAAACATTGAATGGCTTGTTGACTACCACCTACCGGGTCCACGGTCCTGGAGAAAGAAAACTACTTGAAAAAAAAAAACAGTTGACTAAAAAAACCTAATTGACTTTATTAAAAAAGTGATGCAATCCCATCACAATATAATTCAATATTCTGTCTTGATAAGTAGGCCTACACTTCAAGCCTCATTAAACAATTAAGTGACTCTTCAACATTGGTGTTAAATGCTTAGCAAGTTTGTCTCGCGAGATAAATTACAACTGAATAGCGAGTTCGATCCTCACTGGGTGCTTTATACCACATCTAAGTTACGCTTCAAAAAAATCACCATTGATCAATCACTAAAATTGAACTATTGTTCCTGACATTAATAATTAAAAATGATTAATTTGTAAATTGTAATTATGTTGAATTGTTTATTGAAGGAATGTGCATCTCACACACAATAGACAAGGTTATAGTTGTTATTTTCAGGTTTTTCTCTTGATTCTTCGACCTCGTAATCATCAACAGTCAACACTGTGTATTTATTTATCAATTCCGTCTTTTAGTCAACTTTTTATTCATTATCTTTTTCCAGAACCGTAGGCCGGCAAATGGTAATCAAGCCCTTATGATTGCTCCTGAACAAGTTTTTTGATTGCCAAATAAAAGGGCAGTCAAGTCTTACTTGAATTTTGTGATTAGTTGAAAATTTTAAATTAAGTAAAAAATCGTTATTTTTTTGTTGTTGTTTTTTTTTGTTTTTTTAAAAGATTTTCCTGTGAATGAATGAACAACCAAAATCTTTCCAGAATGGCTAATCTATTAATCTTATTTTCTATATCTTGAAAGATGAGCTCTAGCCACATTAACCAAACCATAACTTAAGAAAAAATAATAAAACAAACTCCCATACTCATTGGCTTCAAAAACTGATAAAAAACGTATTAAAAAAAACTGTGTATGTCTTGTGCGCGAGCGACTTCAATATGCTTGTGAGCTTCTTCTTGTGTCATTTTAATTATTTCAAGCACACACATACGCACACAAGTTGAGTAAGTTTGAAATAAGACATTGGAAATAGATCCCTCTCCCACTCAGTCTGGACAACTTCTACCCTGGGTTGAGCAATAAAATGTTGAAAAAAATAACTCTAAAATTTAGAAGATTTTGTTGAACTTTTCGGAAATTATTCAGTCATAAAATATAAAGAGAATTATTTTTTTAAGTTTTTTTTCTTTAATTTTATAAAAATATTTTTTAAAATCTGTCTTTTATTAAATTATACATGCGCTCACGCAATCGTACATTCACATGCAATTTGAATTAAACTGAAATGGACATTTGTGTCACGAAGGTTAATTTACCTTTTTGTCTGACAACGAACTAAACTGGAGCAAACATAAGCCGAAATATATGCAGATGTGACCCTTTTAAGTCATTTTTATTAAGCACAACATACTTTAAATTTGGCGTTTAAAATTGGGCCAATAATTTAGATTTGAAAATTGATAATCTTGCTGTCAACGAAGCGACAGGTAGCGAACTAGACTATAAAAACGAGAGAATTTGAAGTTTGATTTCGAATTAGAGGAAGGAACGTAATTTAAAAAAAAAGGGGGGGTAGTTAAAAATCCGTGCCCTATAGTTAGAATTTGATTTGGTAAAAAAAAAAAAAATTTTTTTTTTTTTTTTTTTTCGACCAATTTAATTTTTTTTTTCATACTTAACGCTTCTGTTTAATTTCAAAGAATAAAGTTATTTTTCTTTTTTGGATCATTTGAATTTAATTTTCTTGTGACTGAGAAAAATAGTGTTGTCCATGGAATTGCATCTATCGAACTGCTAGGTAGGTGAAGTTAAGTGAAATTTGCTGCGAGTGCAAATATTAGAGAATTAGTGTTAAAAAACATAAACACCGTTCTTAGTACTAATAAAAATATTAAAATTTTCTTAGTGTTATTTGCTACTATGTTATTGTTCTATTAGGCACTTAATGAAAGTAGAATTTAATTTAACTAACAATGAATGGCTTTCGATGCTATTATAGTGGGTTATCAGTTGTATAGTGAAGATTAGTTTGATTTGGCCTTATTAGTTAGATAGCCCACCATAAGAGGGGTATAAAACAAGAAAATCAAATTGTAAAGTGAAACAACAAATTTATATACATATAAATCAATTAAAGTCTCTACAAATAAAATTAATGTATTTTGGTCGATACAAGGTCGTCAGAATGTTCGTAGTAGTCCTTGCAAGAATGAGTTTGTGTATGTATGTACGTATGTATGTATGAGCGTTATCGTAGGGTAGGAATGTCTTTTAAGTAATCGCCCAGTCTTAAAATGTTCCGTTTGTTTATCAAGTACAAAAGAGGTGAGGGAGAAAGGTAGAGATAATAATAACGATCGCATGACGTTTGTCAAGGGACGTGTTAATACGCTCGTCTCCTTCTCTCTTGCCCGTCTTTTATTTTGTTTGTGGGGCTTGAAGAGGTCATTTGGGAATTCACTCACGGATATGATTCGGGCCTTCCCATTGGATGATGAACAAACTTCGCGAAAAGGTCCGTAAAAGAATTTTGTTTCTGAGAATTGAAGATTATTTGAATTTTGTTTTTAAATGTTTCCTAGTTTTCTATTGGCCGAAAAACATTTCGCATCAATGTGTGAAATTTCACGAGTTTTGTTTTGGATTCGCTTTTGCGTGTGTGTTAAGCAAAGTTTGTAAATTCGAGTCTTTTTAATTTCTAACAAAATCAATAAGTCAGTGCTTAGCATTTGAATTTTAAAATCTAGATCTTGTTTTGTTCACTACACTATCACCTTTTTCCTGTTATCGCTGCGTTTAACACTCGAAAATATTTTTGTAAGTATCTATAAAGAAAAGTTATACCTAAAGTTTAAAATGCATTTTTAAAAATGAAACTTCTTTCTTTTCTTGAAGCATTTATTTTAGTTTTAATTTCAATAAATTAAATTTGATATTTCTGATAAAAATACATTGTTGTATTTCAAACTGAATTTAAATTGATTGGAATGAGTTTTTTATCAATAAAAACTCTAAAATCGTCCATATTGACAAATCTGTCTACAACGTAATTCTTTTTATTAAACACTCTTTCAAAAATAAACTTTTCTGAAACGTTATTTGAGAAAAATTAGCTGATTTAAAGTTTAATTAATCTGAACTGAACCAAATATTACTTACTTTTTGATGTGAAGTCGAAGTTTAGCACTCGTCAGTCGCTAAGCTTGCCTTCGGTATTTAACAGACCCCCTTCGAGGACTGTATGTGGCACAAGGCCGAGTTTAACGTGGGTTTATCCGAGCCCGTAGGCTGGGCCAAAAATATACCCTTTGAACCCGCCTAGACGGGTTTAGGGCTTGTCTTCCTCCCCGGAAGAAACTTTGCCCTTCGGCAAAGCTTCGTCCGGGTTCCTCTCTGCCAAAGCAGAGATCAACAGAAGTCAGACACAGAAGACATACAGCTAAGCTTGTCTTCGTGTCACGTTATTCTCAGTGACGAGTTATATAGGCTTTCTCTTGCATTTATGCAAATTAGGCATATTAATTTGCTAGTATCACTACACTTTTAGTTTCAAATATCACAGAAAATCCTTTTTTACAGTACACGGAAGTAGTCCTAGGTATGACGATAAACTACATCTGGCAGCAAGGCCTATGATCGGGAGATTGGAGGTTTTGAGGAGAGTGGAACCATCTTTTAAGTGCTGTTGTTCCCAGGTCCACTTTGACCCATTGGTGGTAACACCTGTTAGGGTCCCAGCTGTATAGTGAACCCCCAAACAAATACAAAACACCGTGAAAATATAAAAATACCTATTTATAGTAAAATGACTGGTAACACATTTTATAGTAGAATTACCAACAATATATTTTATATCAAAATGACCAACAAACTTTTTATCTGCATTTGAAGGTATGTGTTCAAAATATATTTAGTTGAACCCATAAAATTGTGTTCAAATATTTAGATTTCGGCATTAAATAACCCATAGAGGTTGATATGCCGCTAAACAAAATCAACCAAACACGGAGGTGAGTGTTTTTTATCAGATGTTGACATATTTATCGACAGACTGATCTTTGGATAATTTATCAGAGGAGATAATCGTAAAAGAATTACATGAAGAATACAACGTTAACGACTTTTTTAAAATAAATTTTTTGACTACCCACTAATCTTAAAAATTTAGGAAAATATTTTAAGCAATTTAATATTTTATTGAATTTTACATACATCGACATTACAGTCTTACTTATAAAGACGCTTGTTGAGGAAATGTTAAAAAATTACCAATAAATTTTAACTTTACTAGTTACCACTCTTATTTTCTGATAATATCGCGTTTGGTCATCCGTATTTACAAAAAGAAGCACGTTTATCTATATATACAATAAATTCAAAGCTCTTTTTAAAATACTGTAGGTCACTGAATTGTAGCAAGCTTTTCCATTTATGATTAACAAATATAGTCTTGATTTAATAACAATATCATTTGATTGCTACAAATTAATACAGAATTTTAAAAGATTAAAAAATTTATAAATTACTCTAATTAAAATATAAAAAAAAATGAAAACAATTCTTTTAAAAATTCATTATTCATCGAAAAAAAATTGTGCATAATATATTTGCCATGTACCCAGGGCAGTTGTTACGTTGTAGGGTACTACTTACTGACCAATTCTTTATCTAATGTCTCTGGGTCGCCACTTATGACTTTTGCTTGGTGTTGTAAACAGCGGATGATCCCCTTCTTTACGCTGTATGGCTGATGGGAGTTGCAATTGAGGTATTGTCCGGTGAATGTCGGTTTACGGTATACGGATGTCTTAAACCCATGCTCTGTTCGAGATATTAGAACATCTAGGAATGGGAGTGTGTTGTTACTGTTTTTCTACATTATAAACTGTATCAACTACCCCGGGTACATGGCAGCAGCCCAAAAAACCTGGGATAGGCGGGTACAAGAGGAGGACAACAACACTCAGAAAACAGTCTGCCTGCCTTATGTGAAGGGGTTATCAGAGAAAATAAAAAGGATCTGCGGTCCATATAATATCAGGACAACCTTCAAAAGCTGGACGACACTTCGCAAATATCTCTCCCGAGTAAGCCACCCCCCCCCCGCACCCATAGAGGAGAACATGACTAAAGACTGTGTACGCTATCCCGTGCAGCTGCGGAAAGAAATATAAAGGGTAGACAGACTGCCCCTTTAAGGTAAGACTTCAAGAACACCAGAAAGCTGTAACACGGGAGAAAGTGGAAAAATCAGGCGTAGCTGACCACATATGGAGGGAAAAGGGGGATCACCGCCCTCTGTGGGATCAGGTTGGGATCATAGACAAAGAACACCATTGGAAAATTCGTAAACTTAAGGAATCAACACATATGCTAGGCCACAAAATTCTCCTGAGCCGACCAAGCATAGAAATGAATACAATATTGGAACCAGTAATAAGGAGTGCCAGAGAAAAGCGATAATAACAACAAAAATTGCAATATGAGCTCTGGTAAAAAAAAATGAAATGATAACAGCAAAAATTGCAATATGAGCACTGGTAAAAATGGTTGCTGAAGACATTAGATTTATAATACCCAGAAATTCATACACCGATGTCCTCAAGGACATATGGCGTTAGTTAGATCCAGTGACAGGACCCAAAGAGTGTGAGTTCAATACCCGGTTAAGACGGTAGAGAAGTTGGAGAGGGAATTAAGCAGGAGATAACTGATAACTGACATCCATTCATGGCACGTGGAACTAGAACAGTCTACCCCAGTGAGCGGAATAACAAAGGGTTCAGTTCGACATTCCAACCACCTGAAAATAGGCGGGAGCGTACAACGGCTGAAACGTTGTAATAAATATGGCGACAAAGATGATGACAATAGTCCGAATAATGTAAATGATGAATCATTGGAGGTAGTTGTTTTTCATTTTCGGAATTACAATTTTCGTTGAATGTTTATTGAATTGAATAATAATGTGATATCGGTATCAGAATACCTACAGGCCAATTCTGCATTTTTAAAACAAAAAAGCAATGTGTTATGTCGCGAGAGAGAAAATTATTGTGTTTTATTTTGTAGTAGCCTATATGTGGGGTGTATTCTAGTGGATAGCTGAAACCGTAAATAGCACGGTAATATTGAGCCCTATAGTTTTCATCTCTCTCTATCTATCTATCTATCTATCTATCTATATATATATATATATATATATATATATATATATATATATATATATAAAAAGGCAACAAATCTGTTGGTATATAATCCAGGTGGATCCTAGTAATATAAAATATTAAAACTGATCCACAGAAAGAGCTTAATGTAAAACGGTCGAAAAAAGAATACAGAATTTATTCATTTCCATGTTTCAGTCAGACGAAAGGCATGAGACAGGGGTCAGGGGTGGGTGGAAGGTATTTGTCTTAAAGGGAAGTTTTATAAAATTAAACCCGAATATTAAGCTTATTACATTAAATTGGGTCACATGAAGAATGAAATATTAATTTAAAATTGAGAGAGGCATAAAAATTTTAAAATATATAGATAAAGGGATGTAAGGGATTAAAGGAAAAGAGTTCGTAGAGTAGGGGGTGGGGAATTTATATAACAGATAAGATAACTAATAATAAAATAAAACAACACTCACAGTAAGTGTTGTGAATGATTGAAAATTTATTCATTTTTATTGTAGATCTTAGCAACTACAGCATATGCGTTTTTACACTTTCCTGAAATTGACAAATTTCATTTAAAAGGAAGCTCTTCACAGTTTCTCTTTAACACCCAAATTTTCAACATCATTATTCTGGAGGTTTGGGGTCATTATGAAGTAAAATTTAGAAATTCTTTTTTTTTTTTTCGAATTGACCGTAAGTAACTAAAACTATGGCGGTGGGAAGTCACAGTATGTATTCTGCTGAAAATAGCTGCCAATAAATTATAAATCGAATATTGTTAGTTTTTTCTTTTTTTTATCGTTTCAAGTCTTCAATCTTGTCCTTTTTTGAAATATGAAGGTAAACACATAGAAAATGGCCTCATGTTTGAGCTTTAGTGTCGATCAAAAGGTCTCTTATTTATAAAACCCAAAACGATACTAAGGCGAACGATTCCTGGATAACAGGCTTGGCTCCTGTAAAGGACATGTTAATACTAATGAATGCCTTCTAAGAAAATCTTATTGAGCAATTGGTGGAATATATTTGTAACGGGGTCGATTGTTAGGCATGTGTAATGTAAGTTACCTCGTTGTTATATGTATTTTTATCGTTGATAGAGGAATCCTTTTTACTTTTTTTATACTGAAAATGAAATGAATAAAACGTACAACAATAACATAAACACTGATGAGACCTGGAGACACGTGTTGAAATTAATGACAAAATTGTATATTTTTCTTTTGCGTGATGTGAATTAGAGATATTGGCATGGTGTTTGTTAAAAATGTTCTCAGTGTTATTGTCTCTTTTGTTTCTTTAAAAGTTTATGCTTACTTGTTTTTGCTTGTTCCGAAAATTTCGTTCTTAACGATAGCGTTTGAGATCGTCAACTTTCGATTTTTCGGGAGCGATAGTAAGGATATGTTGTGTTCCTTTTTACTACTGCTACTGTTGCTAGTCTAGTCTACTCTACTGACCCTACTGTCCTGACCTCTCTCGCTTGTGGTGGAAGGGTCGTTTTTATAATCAGATTTTAGAATGATGAAATATCTTTCTCATCTTTCATCACTGGTAGTAAGATTGTTCTTAGGATGATGAAATTTTTTATCTTTATTTCAGGGATGATGAAATATCCTTATTTTCTATCATCACTGGTAGGAAGATTTTTTAGAATGATGAAATATCATCATTCTGGATCATAACAGAAATTTCCCCATAAGAATGGAGTGTTTAATAATAAAAATAATCTTTTTTTTTTCTTGAAAAGGTAGCTATGATGGGCGACTGTTTCTGATGTTATTTCTTGCTAAGGTTGGTTTTCGCGTAGCTGGCAGGCCTGTTCTATGAAATGGGTAGACCAAGTGGGTTGCATGCTGTCGGAGTCGTATTTTTCGAGTCGGATTCGCTTGCTTGTTGGTAGGCTTGTGTTTTGGCATTGGAACTGTTGTTGGCGGAACAGCTTTACTGTTTTGTTTTTTTTGTTTTTGTTTTGTTTTTTGTTGTTGTTGTTGTTGTTTAATGCAATTCCTTAGATTCTGAAGAGCATTTGGGAGCAGTTTTCCGTGTCCCTGATGTTTTCTGTTCATCTGTAGAATCTGAAGAACTCATTTTTTTTTTTTTTTTTTTTTTTAGAGAGACTTTCTTGATGGAACCTGTGTGTGTGTGTGTGTTTGTGTGTGTTTTAGGAAATGTTACTTGTTCGTTTTGTAGTGTCCCTTTGTTTTAATCTCTGCATGGAGATTGTGAGGTGTTTTTAGAAATTTTCTGTGGTTTAGGTATTTTTCAGGTCTTGTATAGTGTCCACAATAAGGAGGATTGCTTTTCTGGATGTAAAGGTCCTTCATAGAGGAGTGATATGTTCAGTTCAGTCATCCTTCAAAAAATTGTATTTTTTTATTTTTGTTGTTGTTGGTTACTGTAGAAGTGTTATGTTCTGTTGGAAGTTATACTTTAACTATTTGAGCTTAACAACTTTAACAAAATATTGCAATAACAATCATGAATGTGAATGCAGGTTGTTATTTTAAGAATAAGGGGGTACAAATGAAAAGATTTGAAATTGACAACTTTTCCATTTTTCACTGAAACAGACGTTAAACATTTCTATCTTCCCTTTCTTTCATTTTTGTCCACTAAAACTAGCATTTCTGATATGTCTTTTCCGCTTTCCCACATCATCAAAACGGAATAGTTCATTATTTATGATGTATTGACAAGGCGTAACGGTTGTGCTAACTAAGACAAAAGATATGGAGAATTATAATAAGTCAGATGTTTAACTGATAGTTGTTTTCTTTGCCGCCCCCCTCTCGTTAAGAAATAGGTTAGGAGGAAATGATATGGAAATAAAGATTATGGTATGTGTGAAATAAAATTATTTGTGTTATTTGATTCCCATTTACAAGATGACTAAGTTTCATTCATGATGCATCAAAAACCGAGAAAAGGTGAATAAGTTGAAAAAGGAACTTATTATCTTTTCAAAGAAATAAACCTTTTTATGGAAAGACAACAATTGTAGCAAATAGAAAATATGTTTGGTGTTAACTTTAGTCATACTCTTAAATAGCATCATCAAATCTAGGTTTTTATATGGATGTCATGTATGGCGTCAAAGCCGTTCAGATATAACTAATCTGTCAGTTGTAGACAACGCCTTTCTCAGATGAAAAGGGTTAAAAATGCTTTCAAGCGAATGAAGCCTGTAGGTTTTAGCGAGGACAGTCTCTTCGAACGTCGTGGATTGGCGCTACACAATCACAAAGAACTGAAACCACATCACTTCAGAAATTTCAACAGCAGCAACAATTAAAATGTATAGCACAAGTAACTTAAAGAGAAAATAACATCAAAATGTTTCCACACTACTTCAAGTAAAATGTTGGGAAAAAGCCTACATCCTAAAAAAAATATTTTACTTGTAGGGAGAGATTTCTAACTCTGAGCATGCTGATTGCTTAACTTCACCAAACTACGTAACACAGACGTAAAATCTACACTGATTACATGTTTTCTTTCTCTTTTTTCTGAGTTGTCCATACAAATATTTTCTCTCCTCTCCATTAAGTTGTTCTTTATAAAGAATATATGCGAAAAAGCCACATATATGTTGACTCCAATTGTTTTAATTCTCACCTGCAACTGCATCAAGTGTTCACTGCATTCATTTCACTCCTTAACACTTAAAAAGAAGTTGAAAAGCATCTGATGAAGTGAGGCAAGTCACTCCCCTGTGTGTGTGTGGGGGGGGGACTCCTGAAATTCAGTAGGCTTGTTTCTGGTTGGTCAATAAAGGTTCGTATTTAATCAGGTGTTATGCTCCTTACTATGCCAAAACCGTTTTCTTTTTTTTTAATAGCTGGTACAGTGTAACCCGGATATAAGAGAGTTGTCGGGACCGGAGAAGAAGTCTCTTATATCCGGGTTTCTCTTATATCCGGGTTTGGTCTATTTTATATACATTAACACAGGCTCTAATTTGGGACCAGAGAAAATCTCTCTTATATCCGGGTTTCTCTTATATCCGGGTGACACTGTACCTATTTTTCAACAAAAGTGATTGTGTTATTGTAATCGTCATGTGACTACACCATATGATGATTACAATAAAACAATCACTGGTGAATGTGTCTCACCCCCCACTTTCTTAGATCTTTGAAGTAGTCCATCCAAACAAACAGCATTTTTTCTTCTTTCTCCTACCAGTCTTAATACTCCATCATGGGTATGACGATAAACGACATCCAGCAGCAAGGCCTCTGATTGGGAGATTGGAGATTTTGAGGAGTGCGAAACCATCTCTTAACTCCCCTTGTTCCCAGATCAATCCTGACTTAGGGTGGTAGCACCTGTTAGAGTGCTAGCTATGGGCAAATAGTGAGCCCCCCCCCAACAAAAGAAACAGTACATTTTATAATAAAATTACCAACAATACACTTTTATAGCAAAATGACAAAAAGTATAAGAATAAATTTTTACAGTAAAATTACCAGCAATACATTTTTAAAAAAATACTGTTATAGACAAGCGTATGGTTGCAAGAAAGAAATACGATAACGGCAGAAATAGATTTACGTGATTTATTTCAACAGGAACGTGTGGGTTTGAGACAGCTTCCTTGTGGTATAGTTCATAGGCCGGCTGAAGATCTGGGTTGATCTCTCATAGCAGTTCTCGCTGGTTGGCGTGGCGCTATTGCTGCTGGCTGCTGCTGACCACTCAGCCTGACCGTGACAGGTCTCTTCCCTGGCCTCCTGTTGACTGCCGTTGTACTTCCGTGTGACCCCTTTTATGGCGTTTTTTTTATGGCTTGAAAGGCTCGTAAAACGACGCGAGTATAATTAGGAAGGAAGCATTTTTATTGGTCGAAAAATAGAAACACTTTAAAATATTATTTTATTTTTCGACCGGAACTCGTGCATCGGGAATATGCGTAAACGCGTAAATATGGTCATTTTGTGACGGGGCCTTGTCCCGTTCACATCCGGCTCTCGCTCTTGAGCATGTTAGTTTATTTGCCTGCAAATCAGCCGAGATGTGTCTTATTTTATTTTATAACAATACCAACAATACATTCTATTTTATCATCTGCAAAATATATTTAAAAAGAACTTTCATTTTTTTTTTCACCCTGAATGTATGAAATTTCGTGCAAAATATCTGTAAAAAATTGCAGAGAAAATATTTAGATTTTGGCATTTAATTACCCATGTAGGTTGATATGCCGCTAAACAAAATCAACCAACCAACAATCTTAATATCACTGATCCGAAGCTAAGACGAGAAGACACCTAGCATTATTCGATGCCTTATCTTGTAAGGCGGAATTGTAGATAGGAAGATTATGTTGCGCTCGTATTCTAAGTAGGTTGATGATATTGGTGGGAAATACACAAATACTTCAACCATCAAGCAAGCTATCGATTATAAAATTCTCTCCATGAGGGTAAATATGACACTGACAATATGACACTAGTTCAGTTTTATGTGGAGCAACATACTTGTGTAGGTTGGTTAGTGGCAAAATTGTCCAGTCCCACCGACTGTTGTCGTAGGTATCAGAATGTACCCCCAGAAATGCATTAGAAAGATGCTTCCTATTGGCTACGAATGACCGACAACCGGAATTGTTAATGGCTGAAGATTCAGTCACAAATATGCATTTTAGGTTAAGATGACTAAAGCATATGCATTTCTCTGCATTTTAAATGTTTCTTTGTTTTTTGTTTTTTTTTAATAACAGACGAAGTTAATTTTTTCTTTTTTGTTAGATGTGACGGCGTTTTCTTTTCCTTTTCGTTATACCCGGACCCTGGGTGAAATATTGGTTTCATTCTTTCTTCTTTAAATTTACCATGACAAAATTAACTTTTTTTTTTTTTTTTTTTTTTTTTTTGAGATGCTCAACGAAGTTTTGGTGCGGAACAGGCACTTCGGACTGTTCCTTGCGATTCCTTTGTAATGATGGAATGAAGCTAAAATTAAAACAACAGACCATACAAGTTTGATAGAAAAATAACCGCAGAAGTTTATTTAAAACTTTAAAAAATTTAAACATTTTTCACTACCTGGCAAGCCGAACATTTTTTTCCACGCTTTATTGATTCACTAACCCTTTCTTTTTTAACCCTAGAGAGTTAGATGGGCTTTTTTTTTTTCTCATATGACTTGTTGAATTTTCGCCAGCGTCTTCTTCACTTAAGAAATTAATAAAATGATTAATCTTGTGAAGGTAAATTTTAAAAAAATATGATATTTTGCCTTGGGTAAAAAAATTTAAAAAAATGTAGTCACATTTGTTGACATAAAAAAAATAACTTGATATTGCTTACATAATTTTTTTAATCTTTTTTAATGTTTTAGACTTTCAGAGAAATGAATGTAGTTTTTAATTTATTTGTTCACCTTTAAACGAGAAAAATGCATCATTATGACTGAATTCAAAATAAAATCAATGATCTCCTGAAATTACATAACTGTGACCCTTTATCAATGAAGTAATTTCTCGATTTTTAGTAGAAAAGTTCGCGCTCATATAATTTCTGAAGTAAACTATAAATCTCACACACTGAAGAAAAAAATTATTTTTTATTTATAGTTTCAAAACAATCTAAAGATTTTTTTTTATTGTTAACGTCATAAGAAATTAAATTATCCCACAAAGTAATAATTGGTATGAGTCGGTACGATAGTCACAGCTGGTTGTAGAGACAAAGATATGTAACAGCAGCCTAACAAGAAACGCTCCTCACCAGCTGGTCAGTAAGAAGTAATTTTCTTCAGAAATACTTTTGGAATTGGTCTATCTTTTTAACGAAAAAGGGACCTTTTTCAGTCAAGTTTTTAGTATTTTTATCCTATTTTACGGAATAAATATTTTATAAAATCCCAACCTGTTGTCTAAACTATTTACATTATTCGGACTAATGTCCTCATCTTTGTCGCCATATTTATTACAACGTTTCGGCTGTTGTACCCTCCGGCCTTCTTCAGGTGGTTGGAATGTCGAACTGAACCATTTATTTCGCTCACTGGGGTAGACTGTTATAGCGAAATGAAGGGTTCAGTTCAACATTCCAACCACCTGAAAAAAAAAATGTAAATGGCTGAAATTTTGCAATAAATATGGTGACAAAGATCAGGACAATAGTCTGAGTAATGTAAATAGTGTACATAATACCTCATCTCAGAAATATAGACAGATACTGTCATCTGTTTGTTTATTCTGTGTCATTTTGTTGAAACCGATTTCGTGGTATCAGTACCACCTCCATAGACAGACCACTTCAATAGTAAGTAAAATAACTTGCAAAATATAAAACTATAATTTTCATTATTTTTTATAGCATTTTCTGTATATGAATTCATGTGTGCAAAGTGATTTTCTGCTGATACAACATTTTAGAGTGAAAAGTTTTAGGATTTTAAATGTTCATACAAATAGACGTGCCTGTTATAGAGGAAGTTTATAGTTTTACTAAATGATATAGAGAAAAAATTAATATATTTTATTTTTACTAAATGTAATTACTCACTGTTTGCAGGAGTAAAATAAGTACAAATGTATTTACTTAGTTTCAGTTGTTGGTGAGTCTTTTGATCTCTAGCCACTTCATTTATCTGTTTTGGGGTAAGGGAGTTACTTGCTGTAGAAAAGTTGACATTTTTGAGTTGACTGATCATGACCTATTGCAAAGTCTCATATTCATTTATTTTCAAGGGAGACAAATTTGAAGATTTTTTTAATTTAATGAAATTAGCAATGAATGGTTGAAAATTGTCTTGGCATAATTTGTGATCTGTTTGTTTATGTTCACAAATTTTAAATCTTATTTTAAATTTTGTTTGTGCCATTTTTTCCTGGAGCATGTTATTAATGTTGATTTACTTTCTGTGTGGCTTTTAATATGCTTTCGACATCTTTCTTTACATGTTACTGATTTTAATTATTGTATTTGGATATTACAATCACACCAGGCTTTGTTTTTCATATCATTTTCTTTTGTGCATTGTACCACTTTCATAAGAATGAAATTAATCCATGTTTATTTTTTTTACTCCAACAAGGTGATAATGCTAGTAAGACACAAGGGCTTACTGGGTGTGAAAGATAATGAAATGTTAGTGAGGATAAAGGACAATAAAAGAACAGGGATCAGGAAGACAGAAGAATGTGATTGATGTTGGCAGGGAAACAAAAAATTGGAAGAGATTACTACAAAAAAGAAGCATGAGAAAAAACTAGCTAGTTTAACACTAAAACAGTGAGACCTAACTGCCAATCTAGTCATATGCTTTAATTCATGCAGTCAAGGATCTCTTTCACTCTCTTTCTTTCTCTAAAACTTTATGAAGAGCTAAACAAATTTTAATTACTTGGAAAGATTTAACAAAATAGTATAGAATTTTATTTTGTTATATAGTTATCATTTAGAAGGATTTAATGGGAGAAATGGAGAAGAGAAAATACATCTCTTATCCTGAGTATTTTGAATGACCTGAACAAAAAAAAATGAACAAGGCTCTTTTTTTTCTTTTTTTTTTTTTTTGTAACTAATGTTTACTCAATAGAAGGCCCAAGATCCACTCAAGGTAGAGGGTTACTGTGTGGACTCCTTTTAGCATAGGAAAGAACAAGCATTAGAATTATAAAGCTTAAGCAGACTTTAGAAGGAACCAGAAACCCAATCCTAAACAGTAAACAAAGGATAAACCTCTACTCCTGTTTCAAAGACTAAGCAGGGGTGCAAACCAGATGATAAGGAAACCTATCTCTTCCTATTCTAGTGTGAAGTTTGCAAAGAAACAAACATTTATTACAATGACAAAAACATTTTTCACAGTATAAAAATTGTATAAATTACAATGTAGACCTTGTACAAAATTTCCCTTGCGTATCTCAAATTATCAAAGCTGGTTAACAGTTCTTTTAAATGCAAATCATTTTTCTGTTAGATAACTACACTTAGCGTAAAGCAAATGCTTTCCTGAAAAACAAAGGTATTTTAATAACTTTCTTTTATAGCAACTGTTCATATAAATCAATTTCTTAGTGACAAAAGAAATTTATTTAAAAAAGTTCAAAATTCAAAATGTCACTTATTCAAAGATTGAAAGCTTAAATTCAAATGTCAAAGTTGAAGTTTGAAAGGGATTCAGAAATGGTTGAACTATCTCAGTGAAGCTGCTTTTGACAATGCTCAGATTTTTGGACCAGGTGTCCTCAAATTTGAGATAAACTCTCACAAGTCTATGTAAGTCATTCATATTATAAGAATTTAGAAGATTCTTCTATCTTCTTCATTAGTAATAGTAGTAATTTTTTCACCTCCTAGGTCACCATGTGGTCTATTTCTTTTCTCAACAGCAGAAGACTTTAAACATTGAGATGTTTAAACCTTCCTGCCTGATGACAGCCTTTCACCCAAGTGGCTGAATCCCCAAGTGTGATTGACCCTTCTTTGGTCTATTCTTTTCTGCCTTTGCAATTAAAACTTTCTCTTTTATATACAAACACATGAATCAAAACTAACTCATAAGCCGATTCCTTAGGGGGGGGGCCTATATTTTTTATTGCAATTGGTTAAAAAATTGAGTCACTTTCCAATCAAACTGCACCTGTTTTCAATTTAAATTTTGTTGGTTTTTGAAAACATTAAAACTGTGTCTATCCTGCAAAATTTTGGTACACAAAGTTTAATCTGTCTGGCCTCATTTTGGTAAATTTTTTTTTATGGCCTCAATTTGGAGTTTTTTTTTTCGTTGTTTTTTTTTTCATTTTTAAATCTTTACACATCAGTTTTCATTCATGTTATATATATAAGCAATTTGATTTCATTTAGGCAGTTTCTTTTTCAAAGAAATCATGTAAGTAAATTTCAAATTTTCTTCATTAGTTTTTAATACAATTCAATATTAACTTTTTTTATTAAATATTTATAAAATATTTTCTATATTAATTTTTACACAATTCCAGTATTTTAATTAACTTTTTTCTCATACAATTTTAATATTATTTTTTCTATTAAAAATAATTTTTGTACATTGTGGAGGAAACACTTTCTTCTTTTGTTTTTTTTTTGTTTTTTTTTTTTTTTTTTGTCAAAATGTATGTTGTTGATTCTACTGCTCAAAAACACTCTGAGAGAGAAAACATTAAATTACCTTCCTTTCATTTCCCCTAAATTTCTTTAATAAGCCT